>CATOUR010000312.1:0-182315 GCA_951848785.1 Callosobruchus maculatus
ATCGATTTTTCAGTGAAAAATAAATATCCACTAATAAAGCTCAGCGAGAATTCTTACATGAGCTTTCACTGTTGGCTTCTAATTAACAGTACTGTTCCTAGAGTGGCGCCGGGAAACAGTAATAAAGCTTACACAGACCACGAGGCTAATGACTGGAGCAGTCGATGCAAGTAATATATTTATGTTGATCGTAGAAAAAATGTGCGTAACAAGTGCAAAAAGCACATCAATAAGTTAATTGATAAAAAAAAATAAAAAAAAAAGTTGGAATGCCTAGGTTTCGATCCAAAGACCCTGAGATCCACTACCGGACTCTCTAACCACTGGGCCATCCTTAGATTGAGGAGATCTTTCCAACGAAACATATTTGATTAGGTACTTACTTACTGGAATCTGTAATCTGGCTTCAACTTCAAACATTCAAAAACATATTTATTTCGATCTTAGACTTCGTCTAGAGCTGCAAGCTTCATTTATCGATTGTATTGCAACCATCGAGGTAGAATCCCAAGGAGACGCTATAAGGTTCAATTTCGCATAACAAAAACGGTAGCAGGAGGCGTGGCTAAGTGTGGTAACAATATGGACGCCTCGCCAGAGCCGGATTACTTTCTTATGTAAATAATTTTGAAATTTCATTACAATGATGATTTAAATATGAAGTATTGGGTTGATTTTTCAATCTAATGCGAAATTCATAGTTAGGTATATGAAAAAAACAGGCTTTGTAGAGACGACATTCATCATCAATTGAATAATACAACTGTATTATTGCTGCGATACGTTACACTTTATTGAGATAAAGATTACAAATGCGGTCCTGTACATTGTTATTCTTTGCATACATACCTATGAAATGTAATTCCTGTCGATTTCTTCTTATCTATGCCATCTCTGCTACAGCAACTACGATAAGCATATGAAACCATTATTTCCTTTATGAATTCACTAGAATATCACTTAAAAATAACTAAAAATCTCTGTAAAAACACTCAAAAAAAGCAAACACGAAATTGTCAAAGAAACGTCAGCTGTTTGACATAAGTGTCGAATCAATATGGTCAATTTACACCTGCTTTCAGCCACGTTATCGCGCCTCCATGGGATTCTACCTCGATGTATTGCAACAAATATCCACTAGTTACCAGTTTACCAGTACGTATTTTCGCGATTGGTTGGGAATCTAGAATTTAGTATCGGAGTAGGACGTCGTTGGTCAAAGGAGCATCCTAACCGCCATGGTGACGTCACACGGCTCGGGAGTCGTCGGCGTGTTTTCGGTACTGGATACAAAAAACCATTTTTATTTTGATATAACTTTTAAATTATTGCAAAAAAAAAGAAAACAAAAACAGTTTTGATATAAAACTTATATATATATATATATATATATATATATATATATATATATATATGATCTTTGCATTTATGAGAGAAAAAAATTTTTATTCAAAACCTCAATTCTAGTGTGACTTTAACGGAACCGTTTAGATGTAAATCTTTCACAGAACCAGTCATTTATTTGATCATTCATTTTAACGCACTGCGGTACCAGATATAATAAAACTATTCTCGACTAGTACCCTGAGATGATTCAATTTTGTTTTTATATCTAGTTGCAGACCGTGGCAAGGTCAATATTGAAATAATTACCTAGCGCAGATGATGAGAGATTTCAGTAATGTAATAGACAAACAAATTGATTCTATATCATTATATCCTTTTTGCATACAGGGTTTTAGGAAAGTTTGGATACACTCATGGCCGACTCTACACTAGGCCGGAGCCTTAGATGTGGCAACGTGGCTTAGCTGTCAAATAGGGGGCCTATAGTTTCAGAATAATTATTAAATTTTATATGTATTAGAGTTCATCTGGGTTAATAAATTAAGAAAAATACTTTTTAGAACTACTACTACTAATACCACTTACATCTGATGTCTGGTTCATCATAGTCAGACACTACAAAATAAAAATAAACGCAACCTGTTTCCTGCTACCACTTCCACTTCCACTTAAATGAACACTCAATTTACTTTGTAAATTGTCACTTGAGCTAGAAAAATTCACTATTAGGTCACTGTGAAACCATTCTTGCTGGTCTTGATTCCCTCTTTCACTATCAAATCTTTTCGTAGGTATGCCCAGATGCATGCCCAGATGAGTTCTATTAACTGTATTTTTCTGTGATATTTGGGAGGTCCAGAAAACATTGTAGGTACCACATTGTGCTCTAAAATAGGCCCTATCCTTTGAAATCTTTGTAAATATTTGTCTTTATTCTTATAAATGTAACCAGCCCTTATGAGGAATACCTTTCACCCACTTCTGTTTATGTCCTTCATAGGAAGCACTAATTGCTAGTGCAACCTGGTACTACACACTTTGCAGGCATCTTTTTATCTTTATAGTTTCGTTTGTGCAGGTAAATAATTAGAAACACATTAAAAATCACCTTCCACTCTTCGTTGTTACTCTGGAAGGTTATGTTGGTATGTCCTTGTTTGGAAGCACAATTGCTATTGCAACCTGGTACTACACACTTTGCAGGTATCTTTTTATCTTTATAGTTTCGTTTGTGCAGGTAAATAATTAGAAACACATTAAAAATCACATTCCAATCTTATTGTTTACTCTGGAAGAATTACACAATGACACAAGCTCGGCTCCCGATTCACTGTTGCCATATTTCAATGCTCCGGCCTAGTGAGTAAAGTCGATTATTAAAAGTCTACACAGACTGGCGCGAATGATTCGTGACGACTGCGAATAATTCGCGGCGGCTAAAATCGCACCATACTGTTTACGTAGCGGCATACGTGCCTGTTCAGACCTGTACGATTTTTTCCGCCGCGACTGCGGATTTGACGGCGTTTATTTCGCGGCGGATTTCATTTCGCGTTCGAACGCGTTTTGGTCGCTACCGCTCCTGATTCGCCATGGCAAAACAAGAGAAACCAATCGAACTGGTTAAAATGTATCTTATATTATACTACTTCTCCCACGAAGATTATAGGAATGGGCAAAAAAGGATCAAATATGGGACCAAATATCAAAAGAACTTGGTGTAAGCCGTAAATATCTACATATAATTTAATATAAAATGACACTAAACCAGAAACAGATCTATGTAATTCCCACGTGATATTTTAAAGGCTTTCAAAAAAAGATGAAATATATGAGAAAAATATATTATTCTTAGTAATATTTTATATAAATACTTAGAGTGACAAAACACCATTTCAAATTCGTTTAGATTGTGACGTAACGTGCTAAAAAAATTAAACTGATACATGAGAGGCGCTTTAACTAACACCAATTGAAATTAGAAGGATATTTTGCAACTTGAGATTATTTCACTTCACTGCAATATTTATATCAGTGTTCTGCTTTCCACTTCCTTCTAGCCATATTTACCAAAAATAAAATTCACAGGTTAGTAGCTCCACCAAAACGGAATCAAACTAAAATCATTGTTTTTTCCGCGGATTTGTGTCGGGTAAAAAATGAAATTCTTGCCGCCCTCCTTGGGTCAGTCTTAACTATAGTTAAATTTCACATTGCATGATACCTCCGCTAGCGGTAAATCGGCGCAAACAATGTTGTCACGCGCTTATATAACAAAATCGTAAGATCCCTTAGATGCTCAGCTAACGAATAGATATTACTGTATGCTTGATTGTATGCATAATCTGTGAGCAAATATTCAACAGTGTTTCTCAATTTTCTATTATTTGGAGTCAAACATTAATTGCAATCCTTAATTTCTAATATGCCTAATCCACGTCCAATCATACCAACGGTAGCACGACTGCTGAAACATACGTACACTTGGCAACAGCGCTTGAAATGGCGGCATGCGAGCTCTCGGCGTTGCCCCTTTGTGCAGGTCCTTTAGCCATAGCTTAGAGATCGGTACAGGCATGCACACGCATACTGTGGGAAGCTATAGATGTGCGAGTGTACTCAATATATTCGCACTCAGAACGTTCATCGCAGACTTGTACTGTCGCATATCTGTGCGAACTCAAGTCGCTTGATCCATTCGGTATCGTGATAAAAATTTCTGAGGAGCAAAAAAACCGTAAATTAGAGCACCAACGCACATGTATGTTTCTTTCATGTTAATCAAAAAACCGACACCAGTTTTAGGCTCACACCATGTCGCTTATCTATTTTGCGCGATGTGACGCATTGTGAGAGGGGCCATGAAATCACAGCAGTTTCGCAGCAATTACGCACGGTTTGACAATGCCGCAAGATCCGCCGAGGGTCCGGCTTGCCGCTTCGCGGTGGCCGCCCGTTTAGATTTGACGCGCCAGTCTTAGTCAGGTGCGTAGCGATATAGCAGGTGTGGTAAGTTATTCTTGAAGTTTGCGCGGGAAATTAGACGATACAATTAATAACAATGCAGCAAGGCACATCGGTTAGCAATACAGCATCCAAACGACATGTTTTATCAACCGGTGAACGCAATATAGTGAAGAATGTTTACGATGGTGTACGTACACGATTTCCTGAAAGGCCGGTGAAGGAAATCGTTAAACTTTGCAGCGATCTGACTAAGGTCTCAGTTGCAACAATTTTCAGAATTTTGAAGGAAAAGAAGCGCGACGTAGTATTTGTGGTAAAATCACTTAAACAAAAAAGAGGAGTTAAAAAGATTGTTTTGGATGGTGACGTGAAAAATGCGATTCGTCGAAAAGTCCATTCATTTTATCTCCGTAATGAACTTCCAACGATAAAAAAACTACAACAGGAATTACAAAATGATGAAAGTCTGCCAAAGATATCTCGTCGGGTATTATTGAGAACATTACGCGAAATAAATATCAGATATTTGAAAAGAAAGCGGAACAGCGCATTGATTGAAAGAGACGATATAGTATTATGGCGTAGAGAATATTTAAGAAAAATACGTAGTATTCGTAACGCCGGGGGAATAAAAATCTATTACTTGGACGAAACTTGGTTGAATGAAGGGCACACGGTTACTAGGTGTTGGCAGGATTTGAATATAGCGAGTCGTAGACAAGCCCATCTTGAAGGCCTAAGTACGGGATTAAAATGCCCTTCAGGCAAAGGCCGTCGGCTAATAATAACGCATATTGGCAGCGAATCTGGGTTTGTGGATGGGGGATTGAACGTCTTTGAATCTCGGAAAACTGGTGATTATCATGAGGATATGGACGCTGTAGTTTTTGAATCCTGGTTTAAATCCATATTGACAAAATTAGAACCCGGTTCGGTTATTGTATTAGATAACGCGTCCTACCATAGTCGGCGTTTAGAAGCTCTTCCGACTTCTAATTGGAAAAAAGCGGATATCTATGACTGGCTCGTGTCAAAAAATATAGAATGCGATATGACTATGCTCAAAGCACAGCTGTCACAACTCGCGCGTCACCACAAAGAAAGGTATATAAAATTAGCAGTAGACGAAATGGCTAGGGAAAAGGGTTTTACAGTTTTAAGACTGCCTCCGTATCACTGCGAGTTAAACCCAATCGAGTTAGTATGGGCACAAGTAAAAAATGAAGTAGCGCGTAGGAATACAACTTTTAAGTTGGCCGATATACGTATCCTTTTAGAAGAAGCAATCGGTGCGGTAACTGCAGATAACTGGCAGAAATGCGTATCACACGTAAAAGCAGAGGAAGAAAAGTTTTGGAAATTAGATCCCCATATAGATTCCGTAATAGAGCCAGTCATAGTTAACCTTGGCAGTGATACAACCAGTGACAGTGACGAGTCCTTTGACTGTAGTTCTGCTAGTGATGACGAATTTCCACCGCACACGTCCGCAACTGACTGAGATTCAGAACAAGTATATTTATTTACTTTTTATTTGTTTTTGTTGTTTTTTTGTTGTTTATTTTTTTAATTTATTTTAATTTATATATTTACTTTTTTATTCGTTGTTTATTTTTAAGACGTTCATAGACAATTTAGTCAATCACTTTTGTTGCTGTTGCTCCAGTTTCTTAAGCAGAATATATTTTTTGTTCATTGTAACTTTTAAGACTTTACTTCTTACTCTGAATTTAATTTGTTGGATTCTAAGTTCTCCTTTGAAGTTTAGAGAGTTTATTTATTGTTTCATTTTCGTATTCATGCACCTTTTCAGTTTCCTATTCATTTTGTTTAACATAAAAGAAGGGTGGGAGGAGTGGTGGGACTCGATATGCAGCCACCTCCTCGTGGTGAGTCCTGGGTAGTCCGCATAAAGACTAGCTGAGAGCTGCATTACTGTTGTAGATTATTTCAATTCCACTTCCAGTATGACCGAATGTGAGAACTTTACTATTTGAAATCTTTGGCTGACGTCTAACGTAATATAATGTTTCCATTGAAACTGTACCTGTGGTTGCCTGCCCCTACCAAGCCGCTGTGCTGATGGCCAATAATTAAGCCCATAGCTATTTGACAATATCATACTTGCATTTTTGAGAAAGACTGCACATTTATGTAAACGAAACATTAGCAACTACTCAACTAGTTATAACTTCCAATATCTAGTAGCATATATCTAGCTTTGATTCGGATAAGTAATATTTTATCATTAAAATATATCTTTACATTTCAAAATAAAATCGGGTACACCTATTTGTAAAAAATGAATACAGAACGTATAGAATTTTATGATAGCTTTAAATTGTATATTGGCTCTGAATCCCTATCTAGACCTTCAAAGAAATCGAGCGCGCCACTGCTACCCGGCGTGACCAGGCGTGACGCAGGTATCATCGAATGTGGAACTTAACTATAGTAGAAGTGTCATTTATGTGTTTTATATTATATTTTCTAACAACACTTTTTTTGTGTCATCGTCTGCGTTGCGACGCCTGAGTGTGAACAGGTAAGCGACTATCGCTACCGCAGCTAACGCGAAACTTCCGCAACTAAGGCGAATCCGCGATAGGCACGAATAGTTCTCGCCAGTCTGTGAAAGTCTTTATATTATTCTCAAAAATATTCAAGGTACCGAAAAAAAGTTTTGGAGTTACTCTGTTTTGGGCTCTCGCTCCACACTTCTTTTTGGGACACCCTGTATATTATACAGGGTAAAAAAAAATTTGGTAGTAGAACATAGCTGATAATAAACCATTTTGAAATATCTATGTGCAAAAATTACATCTGGCATATGATGCAGCCGTTCACGAAAATTGCACTCCACAGTTTCCAGCATGTCTCTGTTGATTTCTGAAAGATTCCATGGCGAATGGCTTCCTTCTCTGCGTCTAACGTACGGGGCTTGGCCCTTTAAACACGTGACTTGAGTTACCTCCATAGAAAAAAACACAAATTGATAAGTCGGGAGACCGAGGAGGTCATGAAATACCACCAAACCTCGAAATTGAACGATTTGGAAACAGGTGGCGAAGAACAGCCATGGATGCTCTGGCGATGTGTGCCGTGGCCCCATCTTGCTGGAACCACCTTCTTTGCAATTCAGGTATGAAAAAGGTATTCACCATATGAATGTAACGTTCAGATGTTACTGTAGCGGTGACTCCATTTTCGCCAAAAAAATATGGGCCAATGATGCCACGCCATATGCCACGCGTTGTTCTAGCGTCTACCGCTTCATGATGGCAAGTGGCAAGTAAGAAAGTGAAATGGTTTGAGTCAAGAAATGGATTGTAATAAACCTTTCCTAATATACGAGTACTACTCAAACCAAAAACACTTGGTCTTTATGCCCCACCCTGTACAACAAGTAGTTGTAATAACTATAACCTTTGATATCATCGTAGAATTGATTGAACTGATACAAATTAAACTCACCTTATTGTATTTAAACATAAAGTTATTATTCCAACAATCCCCGTGAACAAAACTAGACTGTAGTTCCTTTGCACTGCAGGCATCTATGAACGTTCTTGCCGCACATTTTTCGTATTTTTTGAACTTATCATACAACTCATGTTCTCCAAACTCCTTCAGTATATCAAGCACTTTTTTGAACTCTCCGTCGAAGGCATCTCTGGACTTGGGGTCCTCCAAAAACTCCAAGAAGAGATCCTTGCATCCCTCAGCTAAAGCACTGTACGCTTCTTCACGTTGATCCCTCAACGCAAAAGAAATAGCGTGAAGTTTTCCGTACTCTTTCAACACTGTCCTGGCATGACTGAAGTTCATAGGAGTTTTGCGATCGTGCAACTCGTAGCCTGCTTCCTTCAGGTTCTGCAGCACAATCACTTCTTTTTGATGAAGTCTCAAGCACTTGTAACACTTTGGGTACGATTTGAACACGTTCACGACACCTCTTTCTTTCTGAAACGCGTCGAAAGTTGGTAGTACCTTCTCGTAGACGAGCATCTCTTGAAGAAAGGCACTGACCATTGGAGTTTTTTCTCTGAGGTAAGCGTTGTCTTTGGACAGCTTCAGCACCAAGTCTAGTCGTTTCGGTTGCCTATCCTGCGTTAGTCCGTGAACAGTTACAAAGACTATGAGGCCCAAGTACCCGTCACTCTTTCCTGTGTTTCCCGTTTTTCGTATTTCGTAGTCCGCAAAGCCCTCTGCTTTTAGAGTGTCGCAAAGCCAGTCATTTATTTGGTCGGTCATTTTAACGCGCTGGTACTTGACACAATAAAACTATTCTATGCTGGTACTGTGAAAAGATTCAATTTTGTTTTTATACCTAGTTGCAGACCGTGCCAAGGTCAATATCAAAATAATTGCCTAGTGCAGATGATGGGTGATTTCAGTAATGTAATAGACAAACAAATTCATTCTATATCATTATATCTTTTTTGTATACAGGGTTTTAGAAAAGTTTGGATTCACTCGATTATTATGGAAAATATTTAAGGTATCGAAAAAAACCTTTTGGGGTCACTCTGTCTCAGGACTCTCGCTTCACACTACTTTTTGGGACACCCTGTATTATACAGGGTGGGGCATAGGAGTCAAGTGTTTTTGAAATAATCATAAAATTATTAGTTTTTACTCTAAAAAAAATATTGGTAGTAGAACATAGCTGATAATAAACCATTTTGAAATATCTAAGTGCAATAAATCAATATGCCATATGATGCAGCCATTCACGAAAATTGGACTCCACTGTTTCCAGCATGTCTCTGTTGATTTTTGAGAGATTCCATGGCGAATCGCTTCCTTCTCTGCGTCTAACGTACAGGGCTTGGCCCTCTAAACACGTGACTTGTGTTACCCCCATAGAAAAAAATCACAAATTGATAAGTCGGGAGACCGAGAAGGTCATGAAATGCCACCAAACCTCGAATTGGAAACAGGTGGCGAAGAACAGCCATGGATGCTCTGGCGATGTGTGCCGTGGCCCCATCATCTTGCTGGAACCACAAATCTTTGATATCCACACCTCTTCTTTGCAATTCAGGTATGAAAAAGGTATTCACCATATGAATGTAACGTTCAGATGTTACTGTAGCGGTGACCCCATTTTCTCCAAAAAAAAAGGGCCAATGATGCCACGCCATATGCCACGCGTTGTTCTAGCGTCTACCGCTCCATGATGGCAAGTGGCAAGTAAGAAAGTCAAATGGTTTGAGTCAAGGAATGGATTGCAATAAACCGCGCGCTCCTCCCTTTTCTAATATATGAGTACTACTCAAACCAAAAACATTTGGTTTTTATGCCCCACTCTGTACAACAAGTAGTTGTAATGATTATAAACTTTGATATCATCGTAGGATTGATTGAACTGATACAAATTACACTCACCTTATTGTATTTAAACATAAAGTTGTTATTCCAACAATCACCGTGAACGAAACTAGACTGTGGTTCCTTGGCACTGCAGGCATCTATGAACGTTCTTGCCGCACAATTTTCGTATTGTTTGAACTTATCATACAACTCATGTACTCCAAACTCCTTCAGTATATCAAGCACTTTTTTGAACTCTCCGTCGAAGGCATCTCTGGACTTGGGGTTCTCCAAAAACTCCAAGAAGAGGTCCTTGCATCCTTCAGCTAAAGCACTGTACGTTTCTACACGTTGATCCCTCAACGCAAAAGACATGGCGTGAAGTCTTCCGTACTCTCTCAACACTGTCCTGGCATGATTGAAGTTCATGGGCTTTTTGCGATCGTGCAACTCGTAGCCTGCTTCCTTCAAGTTCTGCAGCACAATCACTTCTTTCTGATGAAGTCTCAAGCATTTGTAACACTTTGGGTACGATTTGAACACGTCCACGACACCTCTTTCTTTCTGAAACGCGTCGAAAGTTGGTAGTACCTTCTCGTAGACGAGCATCTCTTGAAGAAAGGCACTGACCATTGGAGTTTTTTCTCTGAGATAAGCGTTGTCTTTGGACAGCTTCAGCACCAAGTCTAGTCGTTTCGGTTGCCTATCCTGCGTTAGTCCGTGAACAGTTACAAAGACTATGAGGCCCAAGTACCCGTCACTCTTTCCTGTGTTTCCCGTTTTTCGTATTTCGTATTCTGCGAAGCCCTCTGCTTTTAGAGTGTCGCAAAGCCAGTCATTTATTTGGTCGGTCATTTTAACGCGCTGGTACTTGACACAATAAAACTATTCTCTGCTAGTACTCGGATAAGATTCAATTTTGTTTTTATAACTAGTTGCGGACCGTGGCAAGGTCAATATCAAAATAATTGCCTAGTGCAGATGATGGGTGATTTCAGTAATGTAATAGACAAACAAATTGATATTATGTTATTATCTTTTTTTGTATACATACAGGGTTTTAGAAAGGTTTGGGTACCGTACCGTAGATTATTAAGGGTCGGTTGTACAAATGCGGGTTTAACACGAGCTTTGTTAAACCTAAGCTTAGCTAAGCTCAGGCTAAGGCCCGGTTGTACAGTCCCAGTTCAAGCCACAGTTCTATTAAACTATGCTCAATGATGAATTTGGTTCAAAAATTCATTTCCGTTGTACGACCTATTTATAATCCCAGCTCTACAAAACCAGGTTCAAGAAAGAAGTAGTTAGGTTGGTAACATTAACGCATGCGTAGTTGGTCTATTCTGTCAAAAATTAGTTGTTTGAATGCTGTTTTGTTAGTTATGGGTTGATTTGTTGATTATGATTGATGGTAATTGTAATTTGTAATAAACAATAGGTTTTCAGGTAAAGATACGTATAAATAAAACGATTCAAAGAAAGTTTCCAGTCGCATAATACCTCAATGTGACAAGAACCATTTGTTCAGCAGTTACAGCACAGTTCCTGAAAAAAGACAGGATTACAAAATACATTTGATTCATTACATGAACAAAAAATTACATTCTGTTGTAGACTTTATTTGTGCTTTAACCTGGTTTATAACAAATCGAACACCTTGTTCACAAAGTCGAAACCTTTGAATGAATTCATCGTCATTCCACACCAAAAAATGATCAACTCTATCTCTGTATTTTTTTTGACGCCTTCTTGCGTTTCTTAATATTTCTACTGCTTCAACGAAGTCTTCATCATCTGTTAGTTCCAGAAGATTTACTCTGAGCTGCTGAGCCATTACGTACTTTAATTTACAACAAATGATTTTGCAAAATTTTATCTAAATCAAATTATTAAATTAGGTTACGACAATTTTTGAAATCATTGTACAGGGGGCGGAGTAATTAGCAAAAAACGAAAAATACCAAATATGCCTCAAACTTCGTTTTTAGGCGTTTTAGGGGTTCCTGATCATTTTCTACTTTTTCGTGGGTGGGGGTGAATTTGGGGTGGTTGGCCGGGTGGGGGGTTGTAATACTGAAATTTTGTTTTATTCATAATGGGCTATCTAATGACCAGTGAATGAAAGGCCTAGCGGCATAATACAATTTTTTAGGTCCATCCGAACATTGCCTTGCTTATAATAGAAATCAAGGGACTTATAATAATTTGTGACCTATACATCGGAGTGTTGTTTTAGATCGTTCTTTATTGCGTAACGCCAAAATTATCGAATGGATTTTAATGAAATTTTGACACAGTATTACTGCCACGGTGAGGACGAAAACGCGTATGTTTTGGAAAAATCGTGTCAGTGGCGACGCAGCAATAATAAAAAAACTAAAAATGTAAAAATAGCTCAAACTTTGTTTTTAGGGGTTTCTGATCATTTTTTACTTTTTTTTGGGTGTGAGTGAAATTGGGGTGGTTAGGGGGTGGGGGGTTGTAAAACTCAAAAATTTATTCCATTTATAATAGTGTCCATTGACCTGTGAAAGAAAGACCTAGCGGTATAATAGACGTTTGTTAGGTCCATCCGAACATTGCCTTGGCTATTACAGAAATCAAGGGATTTGGTATTGGTAGGGGTAGGTATTCATTTAGATCGTTCTGAATTTAGTAACATGGAAATTATGAAGTTTATTTTAATGAAATTTAGACACAGTATCATTACCGCGGCAAGGATGAAAAATGCGCATGGTTTTCAAAAATCGTGTCAGTGGCGGCGCAGCAATAATAAAAAAACTAAAAATAGCTCAAACTTCCTTTTTAAGCAATTTGGGAGTTCCTGATTGTTTCGTTTCGTCCAGTTGAAGCTGAATCGTGTCGTTTTAGTTCCTACGGAGAGATTTAGGAAACTATTTACTAGTTTTTGTGTTGGATGTTTTTTGACGACAGGCGGGCGATGATTTGGTTGCAACTGTTATGTGTGGGAAGTACTGAGTCAAGTAACTTGACTCCATTTTTTACAGTGTACTCGCGCTGCTGTAACGTGTATATGGTGCGGTGCATCGCCGCGCCGGTGCGGCATCCTTAGATCGGTAAAATCGCCGCTTCGACGCCGAGCAGACGCCGCTTTTGCCGCCTCCGCTGCCGCCTCAACCGCCGAGCGGGAGCGGCAGTCAGTCGCCGTCCAACGCGCGCCGCCCCCAAAACCACGCGCTCTTCTCTTCTCACTCCGCTGTCACCGTCTTATCGATCTGTCTCTCCACAGCGCTCTTGTGACTTGTGATCGTTCGCGCGTCAATCTGATTCTGACACCTATACTCCCTATCGAATAGGTAAGTCACATAAATATCACTTCGTTCGTTATACCCATAGTCAATGACATCAGGTTAGATGGTCCAGAAGAAGATCAATGTAACAAATGTTCAACTGAAAACAGGTTGATTCTTGGTCTCTATCGAAAATCAGTTTTTAGCAAATAGCGCTAACAGCTCTATGATATCTAGGATGTAGTTTCCTTAGCACTCCTTCTTCTAACTTTCTTTTGTTTCTTCGACATGTTTATTGTTGAACTATTTTAAAAAACTAGCATTTTACAACCCAAGTCGTTGCTTAAGACCTCTGAGATCATAGCTGTAGAGACAACCTCTTCTCAAGCTTTCTCAGACAACATTCCTAGCAGTTATTCCCACACAAATATTACTTCATCGATTGTACTAATAGATCAATGACATTAAGATCAGGTTAGGTGACGATGTTCTTAAGATCGAAACCATAAATGTTCAATTGAAAACATCAGGTTGATTCTTGGTCTCTATCGTAAATCAGTTTCTATTAAATAGTGCTAAGAGCTCTATGATTTAAATCACGTACCCTAGCACTTCTTCTTTTACCATTCTTTTATTTCTTCCACATGTTTATTGACAAATTGTCTTGAAGAACTATTGTTCTACAATCCAAGTCGAGACTTAAAACCTCTGAGATCAAAGCTGTAGAGATTACCCTTTCTTCCCCAAACAACATGCTTAGCAGTTGTTGCCACACTAATATGACTTCATTCGTTGTACATTGACATCAGGTTACATGGCGACACTAATGCCACGACTTCAAATTGCTGCCGTGACAACATGGCTTTGAAGTTTGCATTTAGTGAATCTAATGTCAGTGGTTTGCATATTTTAAAGTTTCGCGACTTTTAATGTCACGGCACTAAAGTCGCGACATCACATCACATGAAAATGGGCCTTAATGAAGTAGGGATTCCAAATGTTATGTGCAAATTCTAGTTTAGGACGTACCTATGTATAATGTACATAGTTTTAAAATCATATATTTCGGGTGATCGTGAAAGGCTTTACTTGTGAGGTAAACTAGACTATTTATTAGCAAATGACAGAAAGTTCTGCCGGTGCACCATCTGATACCCAAAGGTAATGGCAACCAAAGAGAAACGCTGCCAACAGCAGTAAACTCCTTGGTGGGACGACAAGGCTCATCCGCTTTTAGCCACCAGAGGCGCGAGTTCTGTACGCAGCAGCGTATGAAAGCCGATATACGAGGGTTGCTCTATACCTCCGTCAATCCACCAGTACGCAGACAGCTGTTTCACGCTTATTTGTGATCATCAGTGTGCCATAGGTCGATTGACGGAAATAGAGAGCATCAGGTCTTCCATGTTAACAGAACATGTGAAACATGTGTTAGCAAATGACAATTTCATACGCTGTTGCGTACAGAACCCGCGCCTCTGGTGGCTAAAAGCGGACGAGCCTTGTTATCCCACCAGGGAGTTTACTGCTGTTTAGCAGCGGTTTCTTTGGTTTGCCGTTACCTTCGGGTACCAGATGGCGCACCGGCAGAACTTTCTGTCATTTGCTAACACATGTTCCACATGTTTATTAAACCTGGAAAAATTGATGCTCTCTATTTCCGTCAATCGACCTATGGCGCACTGATGATCGCTAATAAGCGTGAAACAGCTGTCTGCGTACTGGTGGATTGACGGAGGTATAGAGCAACCCTGGTAGACTATTTATCTTCTTTACTATGATATTAGTATGAATTTTCCAATTCAATTCACTTGTTATTGTTATTATAAATTTTGAAATGGAGTTATTTTCAACTCAATGTTTTTCGATCTTTTGTCGATCAGTTGACGTTTCTTCTTCTTCTTGGTATATAGTTTTCCAATGCACGCTATAGCTTGCAGTTTGCATAAGCACCTATTTTAACACAACGTATTCACTGATTAATCATATTGGAGTGGAATTACAATACCCTTCTCTTTTTCAGACACGAAACGCCCATCATGAATATATCGGTTAAGCTGTAATGTGAACCTGCACGTTAGAGTATCATCTTTTGATATTAGGTAACTATGTACATACATATATATTATATAAATATTACGAATAAAGATTTTAGACTTTTTAAGATGAAACTGAAAATCATTGGTCTCGAAAATTTTTAATCTTCGTTCTGCGAGAGTGATACTCAAAACATCGGCCAGATTTGTAATCACCATCATCAAATTATTCAGGATACGGAATTTCGCTTTTATAGAAAATCGAATAAAGATTTTAGACTTTTTGAGGTGGAACTGAAAATCAAGGGTTTCTAAAATTTTCGATATTTGTTCTGTGACACTGAAACTTAGAATATCGGCTAGATTGTCAATCATCACCCTCAAATTATCCAGGATACGGAATTTCACAATAATAGAAAACACAATACAGATATTAGATATTTTGAGGTGAAACTATAAATGAATGATTTTTGAAATTTTTGATCTTCGTTCTGCAAGACTGAAACATAAAACATCGGCCCAGCAGAAATGGATGATAGTATTTTTCATGATCTCTACAAAAAAAAAAAATAAAGAATTTTTCATCAAGCTCCGACCAGTTTCGTCGCGATTATTTTTTTCCTTAAAAAAAAACTGTACGCGCAAATTGGCCGTAGATTTCGGATGACGATTTTTCGGAATTACAGTTGGTAGGTGTACTGAAATGATACCACATTTTCATTCGGTTACTTAACAATTTTTTTTTCACGTTTTAACACACCCATTCAATCTTCTCCGATTCCTCCCATTTTGGGGTTATCGTGCAATGACAAAAAAGTTTCAAATACCAAGCACAGCATAGTAAACCTCCAGCATAATATCTCTGAGGATTTCCTATACAGGGCGTCCCACGACGATTAAGACTAGCAATATGTCAGAACTGGGCATCAGTAGTAGCAAATTAGAATTTTGGGGGTGTAAATGAGAGCAAATGTTGTATCTTTTCTTATTATTGTGTCACCCAATGAGGTATTTGTTTTTGGTCACGTGACGTCCGATTCAAAAATTTTAATAGGACACCCTGTATATGTTTACCTTTTTGTGTTCCTCTCGATAAAACAATTCCAACAAACTAGCACAGTTGGGGTCTAAAGTGATCAGTTCAAGAGCTACAGGTACTTAAAGGACTGTACCACTACCATTATGAAACACTACCAAAGTAATTTAACTGTAGGGGTACATGTTATAATCAATGGTAGTGGTATCATCCTTTAAGTACCTGTAACTCTTGAATTATTTACTATAGACCCCAAGTGTGCTAGTTCGTTGGAATTGTTTTATTGAGAGGAATACAAAAAGGCAAAAATATACAGGGTGTCCTATTAAAATTTTTGAATCGGACGTCACGTGACCAAAAACAAATACCTCATTGGGTGAAACAATAATAGGAACAGATACTACATTTGTTCTCATTTACACCCCCAAAATTATAATTCGCTACTACTGCCCAGTTCCGATATATTGCTTGACTTAATCGTCGTGGGACACCCTGTATAAAAATGGTTCCCAAAAAATTTGACCCTGGGAGGGTTTATGGATGATTTTACGGCTGTGAAGTTTGGGTAGAGAAAATGAAAATATCTATATCGCTACCAACTCGATATTTTTTAGCCTCACAGGCGCGTTTGGTTCGCACAGAGAATTTTGTGCAATTGATTACACTACCCTTCAATAATTTTATACCGATACACCTAAAAAAGTATCGATACCAGCCTGGAATCGCTCAAAAAGTATCTAAGATAAAAATAGTTGATATTAATGCAGAAGTACAAGTATCGAAGAACAGTTAGCATCCCTACAAAAAATCATCCAAATGTGGGGATGCGCGTGTAATTTCCGCCAACCTGAGTTATTGTGCTGGTTGTTTACTATGCTGTGTACCAAGCGTCATCCGGTTTCTTTCTCGATACCAAAAATTACGCGAGTTACGCCACTGCATCCACGAGAGGAAACAGCCCAGACAGCACATTCATTGATTATTGTATTGCTTATCTAAAATATATCATATTGTTTCAATACTTAAGTCTAATTTATCTACAGTCACTACACTAATTTATATTGGTCCTACACTTCACTAATTTATGTCACAGTTCATTTATTTCGCGCGCGCCACTGGAACGTCGCGTATTTCTACAGAACACTGACTGCTGCACTGCATTGACTGTTCCTGTACTCTCTGATGTGCCTTATATAAAGCGGCGCCATCTCTGGAACGTTCGCGACAGCTCGCGATCATAACAGCACGAATCGAGAAGGAACCTTTCTAGAATTCACGTAAATATGCCCGGCCGTCCAGGTGCGGACTGGCACACTATATATTCATTGGTCCAGTTTAATATTTCAGATTCATTTTGCACCTCTAACAATCAACATTGTACTTCTTAAAAATAAATTTTATTAGTTCGGTCAATCGAATTGTAGTTTTTTAAAAACTCCGGTTCGTAAGCTCCCGAGTTAATTCGCGTCATTGCTCTGAATAAGAGCAAATGAACGGTTGTAAATTATCGTCACAGTATATCCAATATACAGTAGCACAACTCCCTAGAAATCATGCAGACAATTTGTCTCCGAAAAACTGACCTCTCATAACCCCGCGTCGGCTCCTCAGCACGAGCCGCGAGTATTGCCGTTTACGTTTTGAGCACAGGGTCGGCTTAGCAATAATCAAGTGAAGCAGCGTAATTACTGTGTTGCAGTAAGTTTAATGGACGCGATATATCTCGTAAATAGAGTAAAATTTGAGAGCAGTGTGGTAATGTGGTGTTTTTCATCGAGGTTAGGCAGTTGTCTTTGGAATTCTGAATTACAATTTGTAAGTTATATCCATGCATTCGCATTTATTGTACGTGAAAATGTTTTGTATCGCAAGAATAAGTCGGTGTATGAAATAAAATTGTTAACTCCGAGAAAATAGGTGGTAAGAAATTACAAAATTTCGAGATTTATTCAACTTTATTTTATCTTATCTTACTTAACCTTAAACATTTAAATAAATATAAAAACTTTATAATATCTTATATGATTCAAATATGGGTATATGTAACGACGTAGCGTCCAAAATAACATTTATGTCCAGTTATCCCACAACCGTTAAATTTATCTTCATCAATCATCATAGAAAAACGGGGGTATGAAGATACGAAGGTACGAAAACGTGGCAAACAGCAAAACAGATGAAAACTTGTTAGGTGTACATAAAAAATAATGATCAATATGTTTATAACAGCGATAAGTTATACTAAACTGTGCATCCATTAAAATGAACCTCACTTCCTGCTTAAAATTTCATAACGTTGGAATGCACAATCATACTCATTTTGTTATATGTCGTGAAAGATCTTTTGAACGTTGTGGTGCTGTGAGGAAACAGTGAGAAATTATTATTATTTCTTTAGGCTCATAATTAAAGAACGACTTACGTTTGACTCTTCTAAAAAATGAAAAAACACACAGCTGCCCTAAATACCCGACAGAGACAGATGCTATCACAGTTGAATATTATTAGGTAATAAAGGAGCATATTAAACATTGGAGGGATCGCTTAACTGGCAGCACCTTGAGAAACGTAAAAAAACAATAGTCACAGTTTTTTGTATTGTGAATACAGCCTACAGCGGCGCAACATTTGACTCCACGCGTCCTGATATCCATATCAATGTATCACCAAATTCCTTAATCCGGTTCTGTCAAAGCCACTACCTTCACGCTGATAGACTGAACACGACTCAGGCGATCGCCGTGCTAAACATCCTGCGAACGATGCGCGGGATGCTATGCGCGAACCACCAAAATTCTGGAGAGTTGCGCTACTGTATAATTGGATATAGTGTGTTATCGTATTTTGACGGGACGGACGGATGAGGCAAATGAGCGAAGACCCTTACGATGTCTCGTAAAGTCGCGTGCGTATCGCGAGCGCGTGGAAACCTGAACGACGCGACGTCGGGTCGTCCGCCTGGCGTCGCGACGCCCATCGCGGCGACGCCGTCGTCATAGCGACGAGGACCGTCGTCGTCCCTGGCAACGGCAACCTCCTGCAACCTGCTCGATGCTCGACACATTGATTTCGAAGCGGCCGATGGACGGATAAACGCCGCGCCGCGCCGACTTGCCATACATAAGAACGTACCTATATATATGTATAATATTCGCCACCAGGAGTGGATGCAACAAACGGGTTAAAGGTATATATACATGTTATATGCTCTGTTGCATAAAAGACTTTTTAAAAAATTTGTTTATTCAAATGAAACCTTAGCTAATTTAACATTTAAATGGTACTGAATACGGCTGAAGGCCCTGGCGTAATGCAACGCTTACAATGGTTCTGAAAGCTTTTATAGACTGAGATTGCTTTATCAGCATCCGGTCAAATGTTTCCCAGGAAAATAGCTGTGATATGGGCTTCCTGGAAGTACGATAAGATAATGCTTGGATAGCAGTAAACAACTGCGTGGGATACTTTGGAATGCGAGTAATAAACTCATATAACATGTATAATATTCGCCACCAGGAGTGGATGCAACAAAGGGCTGAAAGGGATACCTATACATGGAATGAAAGGTGCTTGCTTACTCTGCAAGAGGGAGATTATTCCAATCATTTGGTTCACAGAGAAATCGGAAAAATGAAGGATACCGGCTGGATTCGAACCAGCAGCGTCTCCGGCATTCTAGGCCGACACGTTACCAACTATACCACGGTTACCCGTGCCATGATTAAATGAATAAGGACCAGAGGCTATCCAGCACGGAATATGGCTGGTGCATAGGCCACACGATGGGCCCTTTTGCGCCTCTATCTGCGCTAGTTCCTAAGACCTGCCCTTTTGGCAAAGGCAAGTACATTCTTAGGTCCTATCCGTTTTATCTCTATTGGTTCCAAGGTTCTTGAGGCCAGCATAGTCTGCCTGTGATAACCCAGGGTTTCACAGCGACACAAGATGTGTGCCGAGGATTCTTCCTCTTCACCACACCACGTGCACGTTGGGTCGTTGACCACCCTCATCACGAACAGGCGACGCGTGAAGATGTTGTGACCCGTTAATAGGCCTAATAGCAATCTCAAGTTACTCCTATCCAGAGAGAGACAAAATCGTCCTATTCTCTCTGCAGGTTCTGATAATAGTTCCCGAGCTTGACGGAGATGACCAGAAATGTTGTTCCATCTCAGAGAGTGTTGATTCTGGATCCACTCTCCAGTTGTTTTAGCCAGATGATCCGCCATATCGTTACCCTTTACCCAGCGTGCCCAGGTACCCACATCAGTGATACCTTGTGTTTAGCTGAGATGTTATCGTCAAGAGCCCTCCTGCACTCCAGGACCAGTCCCGACGTTATTTTCCAAGCACTCAGTGCTTTGATGGCTGCCTGACTGTCAGAGCAGATAGTAATCCGCCTCCTATACCCGTCAATAGCCGATACACAGCGCCGACGACATGGTTCGACTCGACGGAGACGCTGGTTCAAATCCAACCGGTACCCTTCATTTTTTCGATTTTTCCGCGAACCAAACGATTGTAATTATCTCCCTCTTGCGGAGTAGGCAAGCACCTTTCATTCCATGAAATCCTGGCCGACTGAGGAGTCGTACTTCAGTAAGAAAGAGAGCTGTCGTGCAAATAGCGGTGGGAGATTCACACTCACCCAACTGCCGACTAGATGTTTCTGGATGTCTGAAATACATCATCAAACTGAAGTGGCATTGAAATATTATGCGTGTAGAGTCTGAGGGCATCCGACAATTCGATCGTTAGCTCAAAATATTGACGAATTTTTGCTAGTGTTAAACTCATGGCCCTCTAGCTAGATTTTGGATACGCATATGCTTGGATCTCTGCGATCCGCGATTGCCTAGGATAGAAGGAAGGGGAGAATGGAGGGGATCAATGGTTCAAAGGACGGGGAGGAGATAGCGGATAGAATATAGAGGGAGGGATAGCACGCTAATGTCATAAAGTATTCCACATAATGACGACACCACTGTTGCATCCTTTTTATGGTTCCTTGTTTGGCCACTATATGTATAGCCATAGTCCAATCGCTATCGTAAAAAAGGCTTTTGACAGCAAAAGACCGGAAGGAAATGAAATTTGGAGGGACGATAGACATTGGTCCCCTGAACCTACACCTGAGTTTGCGATCTCGGGGGTTGCCGCTCGGGAGGTGGTGAGGGGGGATGAAAACTCTGCTTCGCGACGATTTTCGAAAAATCCCCCCTACCCTCGAACGGCTACCCCCAGAGCACCCTCATTTGAACTTATGTTCGATAGCACCTACTAAAACTACGCTATTTTTCGAAAATCATCGCGAAGCACAGTTTTCACCCCCCCCCCCGTGCTGATAACCAGGGAGGTTGCAAACTTAGATGTACATTCAGAGGATCAATCTCTTCCATCCCACCAAATTTCATTTCTTTCGGACATTTTGCTGTCAAAAAATCCCAGCCGCCTGGACTACAGTGTGTTGTCTGGTTATAGGTCACGCTCCTTTCTAGGAATTGTATAGGAAGTTTGTTGTTGATAATCAAATAACCTCTTATAAAGCAAATCGCTTTATAGATATTTGCATTTCTTTCAAATTTTGCTTTTGACTGACAGAAGATGCAAATAAATAAAAAGAGAATCATGGGAAGCAATTTGTAAATATGGTGGGAGTGCCATCTCACTACAGTTTGTGGTCGCATTCACATTTTTTAATAATGCAGATGAATTCTGTTTCGGAGCAAAGCTACAAGAAGTGTAAAAGTAGTACTTTTAAGTACTAAAGTACATAGAGTCACTGTAACATATCTGTTAAAGGGGTGATACACGTACGAACTTTAAGTACGCGGTTTTTAAGTTCGCGAACTTACTCGGCTCGACGTCGGTGACACACCTGAAGCTGAAATCACTCATTTTAATAATTTTCCTAAATAAACAAAACTTTTAACAAACGCCAAACACAATAAGTGATGCGCATCGATGGCCTGCTGAAACAAAGTGGTGGCTCGCAGCTCGCAGTACGAGTCGACAAGCTACGAACAATATTTCAAACCAGTTGGATCGCCGGCGGTTTGCGTGACGGTTTTAAAGTACGCGTACTTACGGTGACACACAGGCGAAAAAGGTCATCGAGCCATAAGTACGCGTACTTGCTCCTACGTGTATCACCCCTTTTATAAAGCAAACCGTTTTATAGATATTTGCATTTCTTTCAAATCTTGCTTCTGACTGACATAAGATGCAAATAAATAAAAAGAGAATCATGGGAAGCAATTTGTAAATATGGTGGGAGTGCCATCTCACTACAGTTTGTGGTCGCATTCACCTTTTTTTAGATACACCCGCCCGCCTGAGAGCTCTGAAACTTTTTTAATAATGTGAATGAATTCTGTTTCGGAGCAAAGCTACAAGAGGTGTAGAAGTAGTACTTTTAACTAGTAAAGTACATGGAGTCACTGTAACTAGTGTAACATATCTGTACATATAAAATGCCTTGACGGAAACTATGATCGGTTTAGGGGTGGGCGATAATTATCGATGTTTGGAAAACATCGATGTTTCACGTCCGATGATCGATGTTTTTACCATCGATGTTGTTAACTTGAACCATCGATGAAAATGTCGATGTTTTTAGAAAATTTGCATCGAGGTTTTCTTACAATTACAAATTGAAAATATATAAAAAAGTAAATTTAGCGAGTTGCAGTTTTCTGGTCTTCGGTTTTGCCCCATGATTTAAAATACCAATTGAAGGGCTTTGGGTTTCTTTGTAGAGGTGTGCATTCTACTTCCTTTCAGTGAACTAGTTACTACTATTCTGTACCAAAACAACACTGACGCGATGGTGACTGATTGACGTCATTACGCATTACGAATTTATAGGAGGGGGTATAATCACAAGCTTCTAGATTTGGCAAGTTGATAAAAACCTCGGCTCACATTCTCACAATGGAGTTTTCTATGTGAATTTTTTTTTGTTTGTCCTATTTTAAATTGATTTGAATGACATTGGTTGATTTCATCTTCTCAAATTCGCTAAAGTTGCAAAGCAATTTGAAAAGGAAATAGACAACCAAAACTTATTTTTATTTTTTTATTAAAATTTAATAAAATTTGTAAGTTTAGCTAATTTCTGGCCTTTATTATTTCCTGTTTACTATGCTGTGAAATTTGAAATACTTTGTAGGAAAATACATATCATTATTTATTTATTTAACATTTAAATTGAAGAACACCAATACCCGAATATATCGATGTTTTTGCGATGTTCAAACATCGATGTTCTGAATACGATATATCGTAGTTATCGATGGCAGACCGCCGATGTTGATATCGATGTCCAACATCGATGTTTTCTTTCGATGTCCCATCTCTAGATCGGTTTAACTCGATCACAAGGATCACTGGTCTTCGGAGAGAGATCTAGGATCTATTCAGTCTTGTACGGGACATACCAAATCTTGTTCAAGAAATAGTATAGTCTAAGACAGTCTTCAGAAAAGATACCTCCAATTTTTTAACGTAATATATATGCACCTTTAACGAATTTCACGCGATCTTCAAATTTACTTAGATAATATTTTATTTCAGATAAAATTATCCAATGAGGAGCTTTTTGGCAGATTACTATGTTCATCCAAACACAGGTATGTATGCTTCTTTCACCTCGCCTGCAAAGTAATTCCGAAAATGTTTGTATATCTATATGTCTAGTTGCTGCCATTTTTTCCCCGCTTAATCTCAGTAAGCGCTGCACATATTTTGATGAAAATAGAGATATGATGTTATCATCATAGTCACAATGTCATAACAGACATGTTGTGAACTCGTTAAATGCATTGAGTCGGAGCTAGAGTATTGCCGATACGAACATTATCAATAGTTTTGAGAACTGTAGTTCGCCATCGTTCGCGCTATACTATCAGTTCAGTGGCGCTCTTAATACTCATATCCAGCAACTGTTTCGTCGTATCCACCTAGCGTGTAGGGGAATGGCCACGGCGCCGCCCACTCGGGGCATGACCCTAAACTACAAGTTTCTCCATATTATCGCTTCTGTGAATATGTCCGAAGAATGTCGTCGACACAATGGAGGATAGTCTCTTTGGATTACCGAGCTCATCCAGTATGGAAACGTTAGTTTGATGGGCGGTATAAGGAACTCTCAACATTCTCCTCCACGTCCATATTTCAAAAGCATCTATACGAGGTCGATCTGCCATTTTGACAGTCCAAGTTTCCGAGGCATACAAAAATATGGAGAACACAAGAGACTGAACCAGCGACATTTTTGTAGCTTTTGTGATGTTATGGTCACGCCATATTTTAGTAAGCTTTGTCATGGCCACACGTGCCTGTTGAATGCGCCGTCGAACCTCATTTTCACAGCTACCCGAATTGTCGATCAAAGAACCGAGGTATACAAAACTTTGAGCTACTTCACAACGGCCTATTGACTTTATTTCTCGATAATTATCATGCTCTCTATTTACGATCATAACCTTGGTCTTATTGTAGTTAATACCAAGACCATACGCTGCACTATGTTGTTCTAGGATGTTTAATAGAGCTACTAGTTCTTCCTGAGAAGCTGCAATAAGGGTTGTATCGTCAGCAAATCTTAAGTTAGATATTTTGCTTCCGCCAATAGTTACACCGCCATTCCAGTTGTCTAATACCTGTCTCATCACAAATTCAGAGTAAATGTTAAACAACATCGGAGATGATACACATCCCTGACGAACTCCTTTTCTGGTTACAGTTTGACTAGACAGGTTACCATCAATTCTTACACGAGCCGAATTAGACTCGTAGAGTTGCTGTACGAGAAACACTAGGTGATAAGGAACTCGCATAGAGATGAGGATTTCCCACAGTTTAGGCCACTTTACGTTATCAAACGCCTTAGAATAGTCCACAAAGCAGATAAAAACTGGAAAATAATGCTCTCTGGCTTTTTCAATAATTTGTCTTAAGTTTAAGATCGGTTCACGTGTACCGCGTCCTTTCACGAAACCTGCCTGCGCCTAAGAAATTTGCCAGCCAATAAAACCCTCCAAACGAGATTGTAAAGTATATAGTAGAACCTTACTTGCATGAGAGATTAACGAAAGTAGGCGATAATTGTCTGGATTTGTTCGAGATCCCTTTTTTATGAAGTGGGATAAACCTTTAAATCCTATGAAATACGATTTTAAAAAATACATCGGACTTAACTAGAATGCATTTTTTTCTAGTTACTGTGCCAAGTAAAGATGCAAATACCTATATATGTAGGTACGATAACGTACATCGGGTACATATGCTCAATACTGAGTCAACACCCGACAAGATAAAAATAGCGATGCTAGAAATAAGAACCTTGATATGATTTTTAAATCTTTGATGATGCGATGATACTATTTAAGTCGGTAATATCGTATCGCCAAGTTGACCTTCGACATTCAACCAGAAGATAAATTCGCTTCTAATTCTGCAAGGAGTAAAACTGCAATTTATACTGTTACGAGGTTAACTGAAAAAAGAGTTTCAATCTACGAGGGTTATTATTATCATTATACGGAAAATTCTCAACTTGATATACAGGGTGATTCGTGCTTCGATACATTAATTTGGGAAAATGATAGAGCAGAGGTGGTAAAGTAAAAATTTAGAGATAAATTAGATTTTAAAGATTTTCATTAAAATGCAGGCCTCCTGGAATTTTTGGTATTAGTGCTTAGCAGATAATGCTATCATCGACTGAAAGAAAGTGATGATGTATCAAATAGGAACTTCGTAGTGTCAAAATAAGCATGTGTTGAGAAGTGAATTCAAGAAACGTTACAAAGAAATCAATTTATCTTAAAAGTCACCAAATAACTAGTTGATAGAATGTCAAAATGTGACATCTAACAGGACGTAAAGTCGCTTGATAAACTGGGAATTTTCATGTTATTTTTACTTATTTATTTAACGGAAAACTCCGTTTTTACAATTATTGAAGACATTCAAGTTTAACACAGTGGCAAAAAAAATAACTCAACGTATACATATAACAATAAACAATACATACTTAAACTATAAGCCAATTATAGATAACATGGAAAGAGAATCGCAACAGTAAGGAAAACGGTCAAAAATAAAAAATGTGGTTTTCACATACCTAATGATCAATGTTTATAACAACGATAAAAAATACTAAACTGATCGTTTTATTCATAAGAAAATGTAAAACTGTTTTTTTCTAGTTTACCAAGACTACCCTTTCTTCTGTATTTGTATATTAAATATGCATAGGCATATTGAAGAAAAGAATCCATGTTTATAGAAGAAAATGATATATTTTTGAAACTGAACTCTCTATTTCAGCATCCATTAAAATGGACTTCACTTTCTGCTTAAAATTGCATAATGTCGGAATACATAATGACAATAATTTTGTTATATGTCGTGAAAGAGCACTTGAACGTTGTAGTACTGTGAGGAAACAGTGAGAAATTATTAGGAAACCTAATAATAAGTGGCTGTATGTCAATCTTAAAATTTAGTTTATCTCTGAGTTAAGAATCATCATAGTCACAATGTCTTAACAGACATGTTGTGAACTCGTAAAATGCATTAAGTCGAAGCTAGAGTATTGCCGACACGAATATTTTAAATAGTTTTGTCCAGGGGCGCTCTTGATACTCATATCCAGCAACTGTTTCGTCGTATTCACCCAGCGGTCACGGCGCCGCCCACTCGGGGCATGACCAAGAACTACAAGTTTCTCCATATTATCGCTTGTGTGTATATGTCCGAAGAATGTAACCATTCTCGTCGACACAGTGGAGGATAGTCTCTTTGGATTATCGAGCTCGTCCAGTATGGAAACGATAGTTCGATGGACGGTATAACGAACTCTCAGCATTCTCCTTCATGTCCACATTTCAAAAGCATCTATGCGAGCTCGATCTGCCTTTTTAACAGTCCAAGTTTCCGAGGCATACAGAAATATGGAGAACACAAGAGACTGAACCAGCGACATTTTTGTAGCTTTAGTGATGTTATGGTCACGTCATATCTTAGTAAGCTTTGTCATGGCCACACGTGCCTGATGAATGTGCCGTCGAATCTCAGTTTTCACAGCTACCTGAATTGTAGATCAAAGAACCGAGGTACACAAAACTTTGAACTCCTTCACAACGGCCTATTGACTTTATTTCTAGATCATTATCATGCTCTCTATCTATGACCATAACCTTGGTCTTATTGTAGTTAATACCAAGACCATAGAAGGGGATGTGATAATAATTTTGTGTAAAAAAACTCAAAGATTGTATTCATGTAAGTTGGATATAGAAAGCCATCGTAATTTATTCAGTTTCGATATTATATTATTATTATACATGGTGTCCCACAAAGATTAAGACAAGCCATATATCGGAAATGGGAAGTAGCACAGAATTATAATTTTGGGGATTTAAATTAGAGCAAATATAGTATATTTTCTTATCATTGTGTTACACACCCTGTATATTTGTGACTTTTTGTGTTTCTCCCGATAAAACAATTCCAACAAACTAGCACACTTGGGGTCTAAAGTGATTAATTCAAGAGCTACAATATAAGCCGCTGATACGTGTACAATTTCATCAGCCATTGTAGCTCAATTGTGTAGCTCGTCTATGTACAAGTTTGTGGGCCATACTATTGCAGAAAGTATTGCCGAGATATATCTTGCCGAGTCATATGCTGCAATTAAACGTTGTCGTGATGGCCGGGCTATAGTTGCCAACATTATAGCCACATATTGCAGTGAAAATGTTGCCCATTTAGAAGCCCCTTAACATAGATATTATATCCTACCGTGACCATACTTTGACTCTCACACCGCTATTGAATAACTGATGTAACTAAGTTCATCGACTTGACTTGCAGCATCACGCAGCTTCCTGCGATTCATAATTGCCTCATTTTGCAAGTACCCTTTGTACATAACACTTAATTAGTTCAACAAGTCCTTGTCTTACCAAATCAACTGAACGGTAATATTACATCCATCATTATATAATCGATATATATTATCTAAATTAACTGGACTAAGAGAGTGACTTCTGGCTCTACCAGTTCAATACGCATCCGTTCTGTCTTTATCTACACCTATGAAGTTCCTTGTCCAATATACCGTACGTCATATGCTGATTCCGTTTAGGCGACTGCGCATGCGTCAACGGATAGTTTTCTCGATCGCGACGTTGCCAAGACGCCTTCCCTTTCGGTAGATCTGCTTAGGTTTGAAGAATTGTTACAGGGTGATGAGGTTTTCAAACTCACGGGGACGGGGTTTATACAGAGGAAAGTTTTGAAATATAACATGTTTATACGTGCATAGTAGCAGCCGCGTCAAGTAGATGAGCTCAGTTATTTATTAGTAGTGAGAGCCCACCCTAAAAATCTAAAATCGTATTCTGGCTTTCTATCAGGACGAGAACTCGTATCGAGTAGAATTTGAGGTTGTTAATTTCAAATCCGGCCGTTGTTTATAATTTGAGGTTGTTAATTACAAATCCGGCCGTAGTTTTGACCTACAGTCTCAAGTAACGAAAATAAAAAATTTTCAGATCCTCAGCTCTCCAAGTTCACCCAAAAAATCTAAAATCATAATCTCGCTTTCTATCAGGACGAAAACTCGTATCGAGTATAATTTGAGGTTGCTAATTACAAATCCGGCCGTTGTTTTGACCTACAGTCTCGGGTAACGAAAATCAAAAATTTTCAGACCGTCAGATCTCCAAGTTCACCCATAAAATCTAAAATCGTTATCTGGCTTCCTATCAGGGCGAAAACTCGTATTGTGTATATTTTGAAGACGCTTATTACAAATCCGGCCGTTGTTTTGACCTACAGACTCATGTACCAAAAATCCAAATGTTTAGACCATCAGATCTCAAAGTCCTCTTAAAAAATTGAAAATCGTAATCTGGCTTTCTAGGACGAAAACTCTTATCTTATCGTATAATTTGAGGTTGCTAAGTAAAAATCCGGTCGTTATTTTGACCTGCATGAGTCTCAGGTAAAAACCTAAAATCCTCTAAAACCTTTTCCTTCTATTTTTTCATTTGAAGGAAACACTATATTTTTATAAATTATTTATATGGAAGATACTAAATTAAACCATATTTCACCCTGTAAACTGCATAACTGAGGTAGAGATAAACCACGCGCAGATCTGACAACATCGCAGATACACACTGGTTGTTAGTTTAGTACACAAGTTAAAAGTGATGTTAAAAGTTATGGAACTTTTCGTACATTGAACTTATTATTACCCAAATATTTTTCTTTTATCGCATACTTTATCTTTACCGGCATCTGTAGTGCGAGTTTATCACGGAGAGAGTGAAAAAATCGGGTTGGACCAGACAATTTGTCTTCGAGACACTTCCAAATTTCCAACGGCTATTTTTAAAAAGTAGACACAGATGTAAGTAGTTTTGGTAATCGTAAAAAAGACCCAGTTCGCGAATCTATATGACGGTACGATCTCACACCCTGTATACATCAACATTAGACATCGTGTTGTCATAATTTTTCGCAAATGCAACAAGCTGTTAACAGCAACTAAAGCAGGTGAGACTGTTCGTACATTTATATGTTATTCTTGTGTACTTTATTTGGCATCTGGTTTGCGTTTCAAGTATTTATAGAGCTCGAAATTTAGTTCGCCCTGTTTGGTTTATACCTGAAAATTCCGACCAGTATGTCCACTGTTTTGTTTCCGTACTTGTTCTTGATAATAAGATTGAAAGTAGGTAAAACAGTACCTGAATTACAGCAAAATGAGCCTTATGTCACGTAAGTTTAAGGATCATGTAGTGCATTCTGAAATCATATTGTATAATTTATATAGGGTGTCCCCAACACAGGGTCATGGTATTTTGTAAGATTCTTAGTGAAAAAGAATGCTCTTGCTCTCAATCTCAACAAAACTATAACGTCACTATCTGTTTGTTGTTATATTCAGAGACAAAGATGTTTTCAATTCATTTTATACTCTTTTTTTTATCTTTTTACATAAATGCAATGTGAAAGGATTTAGGTATCAATTGTTGAACATTTCACTAAAAGATTTCACTCGTCATTTTATAATTAGGTATTGTGAACAGTAATAGTTAGTTTTGTGTAGAAAGTACCTATTTACGAGGAGAGTAAATGCATAAGAATATTTGTTGAATTTGAAGAAATAGATAGTATGAGGTGTATTTTTGTAATGAATCTTCAGTCAGCTATGTTTTCATCTTTAGTTTGAGTGTAGTATTAATGTATATGTATATTGATGATTTTTTAAACAAGCCTCTATTATCAAGAGTGTATTCTGAAAATAACCTTGAGGATAACCTTTTTTTTAATGTATTCATGATGATCTAAATTAGGATTAGGTCTTAGTTTTGTGTTGCCTATTGACCTAAATACAATAAATTTTACTTTTATTAGGTGATCCAAATGAAAAAACAACTCTTTTAGGACCTATTTGTCTACAATATTTGAAATTCATGCTTATACAATGTACCTGCTTGTGTGATTCGAAAATTCTGCATTTTGAAAGATGATCTGAGGTTTTTAGATAATTTTGGTCAAATTAAAGCTGGACATTTGATCATTATCTCACTGTTTTTTAACATTTTTTTTTTTGAGATAACTTAGACCAAATAGATTATAGGTTCCTTCCAACAGCATATTTTGTACCATCCATACAAACAGGAAAATCTGTTGGAACGGTTCTTTCTCTTATTTCACTGGGCTCGTGTCAGTTCTGACAGCTATCAAAAAAAAACTAACCTCGATTTCATTTCAAAATCCGTCAAAAGCCAAGACGCCAAAAGCTATATTAAAATTGATCGGGGCCTGAGTTTTTGGACAATGACTTGGTGTTAATCAACCACAATCGAAAAATGGGGATTATTTGGGTAATTTTAGCCATGAATAATGGTTGCCACTCACAACCAGGTATTCCTGTAGCTCTATAGACAAAGAACCTGGGTTATGAATGAATGAATAAGGACCAGAGGCTATCCAGCACGGCATGTGGCTGGTGCATAGGCCACACGATGGTTCCTTTTGCGCCTCTATCCGCACTAGTTCCTAAGACCTGCCCTTTTGGCAAAGGCAAGTACATTCTTAGGTCCTATCCGTTTTATCTCTATTGGTTCCAAGGTTCTTGAGCCCAGCATAGTCTGCCTGTGATAACCCAGGGTTTCACAGCGACACAGGATGTGTGCCGAGAATTCTTCCTCTTCACCACACCACATACACGTTGGGTCGTTGACCACTCTCATCACAAACAAGTGAAGCCTGAAGGTATTGTGACCCGTTAATAAGCCTACTAGCAATCTCAAGTTACTCCTATCCAGAGAGAGACAGAATCGTCCTATTCTCTCTGCAGGCCCTGCTAATAGCTCCCGAGCCTGACGGAGATGACCAGAGATGTTGTTCCATCTCAGATAGTGTTGATTCTGGATCCACTCTCCAGTTGTTTTCCTAACCAAGTTTGCAGAAAGTCCTAAGGCTGGTTCCGGGCCCACAAAACTGTTTCCGGATCCCATCCTGGCTAGATGATCCGCCATTTCATTACCCTTTACCCCAGCATGCCCAGGTACCCACATCAGTGATACCTTGTGTTTAGCTGAGATGTCGTCAAGAGCCCTCCTGCACTCCAGGACCAGTCCCGACGTTATTTTCCAAGCACTCAGTGCTTTGATGGCTGCCTGACTGTCAGAGCAGATAGTAATCCGCCTCCTAGACCCGTCAATTTCCCGAATACGATTTACACAGGCAAGTATCGCATAGACCTCAGCCTGGAATACTGTGGTGTGGAACCTGGGTTATGTTTTTCATAAAAATGACCGAATTTATCATAACATACCATGTATAACATAATTGTTTGATTCTATTTCCATTTTTGGCTTTGGTAAAGTTTCAGCCATTAAACGAGCCAGCCAAGAAACAAGCAACAGCAAAAACAAAAGAATCAAAATCAAATCATACTCAATCTCAACACTCAAGACTCATATCAAGGAAGCAAGAAAACAGAAGGCGCATAGGAAAGACAAAATGAAATTGTGCGCCAAGCGGGTGATTTACTTTCTACTGTGCATGTCAGTCCTCACAGTCCTTACTCTGGACCAAGTACCGATATGACCATACAGAAACCGTCCCATGAACGGTCGGTAACGAAATCTGTTGGAACGCTTTATGGACCGTTTCATGAACGGTCACAAAACGTGTTGGAACGCATTTCACGTTCTGCGCATGTCCGAGACGATACATTGTACGGTATTCAGGCCTGTTGGAAAGAACCTAATGTATAGATGAGTATCACAGTTACAAAATATGAAACTGAAAATATGATGCTTTTGTGACTGATTGATTTGTTAAAAAAGATATGTGATACTTGATGTTTAATTTATTCAAGTATATACATATAACAAGCCTATGTTTGAGAACATTTTTTTTAGTTTAATTGAAAGAGGAGTTTACCAAGTAAAATCACATAAAATCTAAAATTACAAGCTTGAATTGATGAATATATTTTATGTATATAATTGTTCTTATGGATATTGTTAACAGAATATGTGATGAAGATACAATCTGTACATCTTTCTTTTCAAATATGCAGTTCCTAGTAAAATCTTTTAAGTCTATCAAATAACGATTTTTTTAACTTTTTGTTGCAAACTTCAGTACCTATGTTTTGGATAAAATTGCCTATACTTACTTACCTAATAGATACTTTTATTCAATCTAAATAAGTTAAAAATTATCAGTGATAACCTTCCATCTTTAAAACTATATGAATTGAACATAGTTCAAATCTGATTTTTTAGATTTTCTTACTGTATTATCAGGATTGTTGTTTTTGTTTCATACATTTTGTACAATGTGTGGTTATCTATAAATAATTTACAGATTAACACCTACTTGTTTAGGATGGCAATATAAAAAGTTTATAACCTAAAGTATGCGCAAGTATTAAAATAAAATGCAGCATATGAAAAAACAGCTTTCATAATCCAGAAACCATTTCAAATTGTATAACAAATTTCATTTGAGTATTTCAAAAGTGCATGGGCAACAGTCACAGATGTATAGGCCACATGCTGACTCTTTTGCCCTCTAACTGCATTAGTACTTTAGACCTCCCTTTCAAATGGTTGTATGGCTTGGGTTCTGCCTCTCAATAAGTCTTCTGTTTCCAAAGTTCTAACCCCTAAAATGACCCGCCCTTTTCTACCTGTGGGTTTCATTTAATCAGAAAGGAAAATAAATATGGGGGAACTGAAAAAAAAATTGTGATCATACCACCCCATCTTGCATTTAACAAAAATAAAGAGTGTTGCAGGCATTACTATGTTTATAATAGCATTTCCTCTTTATTTTACAGATGGTGATGGGTAAATGGAAATCCCGTCCTTGGACAAGGTTCATAACTTGAGTAGATGGGTTTAGTTGGATCCAGCATGGATGAAAGATGTCAATCTACCATAATGACAACGAAAACCGACCAATACAACTGTCAAACGACAGTGGCCGAAGGGTAAGCTGTATAGAGGATGACAAAGAAAAAAGTACATTGCATAGTGCCACACAATAGAGGACACTAAAATAAGAAAAAAAATGAAGTTGATTGACTCAGTACTTCCCACACATTATGCTGATACCAGTTTATTATTTTCCCATAGCATGAAGCTTTAGTCGAAGATCCCTTGCAGCCAAATAATCGCCAGCCCCCCCCCCCCCTAAAATTGTCTTATGCCGCTAGGTCGTTCCTTCACAGGTCAATGGACAGCCTATTATCGATACTACAAACATCTCAGTTTTACAACCCCCCAACCACCTCACTCTCACCCCCACCCAAAAAACTGGTAGCAAATGATCAGGAACCCCTAAAACATCTAAAAACCGAATTTGAGTTGCTTTCAACTTGTCGCGTTCTTTGATTATTGCTACGCTGCCACTGACAAGATTTTTAACAAACATACGCGTTTTCCATTCTCACCACGCTAACAATATACTGTGTCAAAATTTCATTAGAATCAATTTAATAGTGTCCACGTTACAAAATACAAAACGATTTAAACCAATAAATTCTCGTATAGTATACAGAAAATTCTAAGTCCCTTAGTTTCCGTAATAGGCTAGGCAATGTTCGGATGGACCTAAAAAGGTGATTTGTGTCGCTAGATCTTCCTTCACCGGTTGGTGGACAGACTATTATGAGTACAAGAAACTTTTTAATTTTTCAACCCCCAATCCCCCAACCACCCCAATTTCACCCCCACCCAAAAAAACGCAGAAAATGATCAGGAACCTCTAAAACGCTTAAAAACGAAGTTTGAGCTGTTTTTATGGTTTTAGTTTTTTTATTATTTCTGCGCCGCCACTGGCACGATTTATCAAAACCATTCGCGTTTTCCATCTTCGCCATGGTAGTAATGCTGTTTCAAAATTTCATTAAAATCAATTCAACAGTTTCCTCGTTACAACGATCTAACGCAATACTCTCGTATGTTTACATCAGACAAAATTCCTTTGCTTTCTGTAATAGGCAAGGCAATGTTCGGATGGACCTAAAAAAGTTATTTATGCCGCCAGGTCTTCCTTCACAGGTCAGTGGACAGTCTATTATGAAAGCAACAAATTTTTCAATTTTACAACCCCCACCCCCCCACCACCCCAATTTCACCCCACCCAAAAAAAAGTGGAAAATGATCAGGAACCCCTAAAACGCCTAAAAACGAAGTTTGGGCAATATTAATTTTTTTTTTGTTTTTTGCTAATTACTCTGCCGCCCATGCAACCGATTTTCAAAATTATAGGAGCATTACCTACTACGACCCCACAGCATATCGCTGCCCAAATGTCATCACAATCCATGCAGCGGTTGCTGAGGTTACGAGGTTAGAAAAAAGCGACAGACAGACAGACCGACAGGCAGACAGACCGACAGACAGACAGACCGATAGACAGACCGACGGAAATGAGTGACGTGGATTTTCGTTATGTACACATCATAAAACGCCCAAAAAGCGTATTATCTCAAAATCGAAAATTTTCGCGATCACAATACTCCCCTCACCTATCGGTGTGGGAAGTAAAAGTATCAATACCAAAAATACTCAATGCAGTATATTTAATATTTATATTTGTATTATTTTTTTCAGCAGAGATGGGTCAATCGTCCCAATACCACATGAGCCATCATACCAAGAAGCAATAACTAGCAGTGATATCACCATTGTAGACAAGTTTAAAGAAGCGTTGTTAGAGAATGAATCAGAAGGAACGAAAGAGTTAGAAAACAAAAACAGAGCAAATAGAAAACGCGAAAACGACGAACATGCAAATATAACTGACAGTGATATGACAGTTATAGGCACCTTAAAGGGAGGTATAGAAGATGACAAAGTGGAGGATAGGGAGGAAGAAAACGAAAACGTTGACGTGGAAGAGATGACAGGCAGCGAGGTGACAGTTGTAGCCGAGTTGAAAGCAGAAGCGACTGAGGAAGAGGCAAAAGTAGGAATGGAAGAGGGAAAAATAGAAGAGATTGTAGATGGGGAAGATTCAGCCACGGAGAGTTTGCCTCCTACGGAGGAGTTGGTTGAAGAACCTCATGACAGATCGGATGGATCAGATTCCGGTTTGGGCTCTGAGGTGAGTGTGACAGCAATCTTTTACCTTTTAATAAAATTACTCTCTAATGCTCGATTGATATGTGATAAAGCGGTTTTTAGATGGCTCCAAAGAAAATTTAATGGTTTTGATTTAAGAATTATGATACAGGGTGTCGCTTAATTAATGATATACAGCAAAACTGCAGATCAGTAGATAGCCAAGTTTCCTTGATGTAATTTCTTTTATCGAAGTAGTAATTAATCCCAAAAATGTTCTCACTACAATAGTACCCACTGGTCCATTTGAAAGTCGCAATCAGATCACCATGACTCTTTTGTCCAGAAGTGTAGTAAGTTGAAGCCTTTCAAGTCCTTCATTCCAGTTATTTAGGGAAGGAAGAATTTGTGTGACTCTTCTCTGAACTCTTTCAAGAAGTTCAATGTTGTTAATGAAGTAGGGATTCCAAATACAAATTCTAGTTTAGGACGTATGTGTGTGGTATATATAGGGTGCCCCAATAGAAGTGATAGGTTTTCTAATAGGGATATCTAGACAGCTGTCAAAGGTACAAACGTCATCCAGTTGTCAAAACGTTCGGTAAGGTTTGACAATTCATCGTGGATCGTTTCACGCTTGCCGATCGTTGGGAAGTTATTAAAAAGTACTACGGAAATTCCCGCTCGATTGTAAATACGCAACGCGCATTTCGTCGTGAACTCGGTCCTCATCATGGCTTCAGTGAGCAAGCAATTCGTCGCAACGTGGACAAGTTTGAGCGTGAGTACACTCTTTTGGACCTAAAAAAACCAACCCGAATGCGAACTCGTCGACGTGAAGAAAATATCGCCGCCGTAGCGGCCAGTGTTTTTGTTGTTTTTGCGTTTGGATTTGGGACTGCACCCATATAAGATCGTGCTGACGCAACAATTGAAGCAGGACGACCATAAGCCCTCGTCGTGAGTTCGCAAATTGGGCGCTACAAGTGTTGGACGAAGATCCTCATTGCGGCCAAAAAATCATCTTCTCAGATGAAGACAATTTTTACCTCAGTGGCTGTGTCAACAAGCAAAATTGTCATTACTGGGCTGTGAACAATCCACAAATGACCGAAGAAGTGGTCCAGTACCCGAAAAAATTGAATGTGTGGTGCGGATTGTGGCATGACGGCATCATCGGTCCTTAATGGGCCACACTACCGACCGATGTTGGAAGAATTTCTGTGGCCAGAGCTCGACAACATCGATTTTACCGACATGTGGTTCCAACAGGATGGAGCCACGAGCCACACAAGCGACGCAACGCTCGAAGTTGTTCGACAGGAGTTTAGCGACTGGATCATCACCAGACGAGCGTTCATTGATTGGCCACCGAGATCGTGTGATTTGACACCTCTCGATTGTTTTATCGGGGGTACGTCAGATCATTGGTCTACTCCAACAAACCAGCCACTTTGGATGCCCTCGAAAACAATATTCGAGTAGCCATCAACGCCATAACGCCGAAATGCTCGAAAATGTCATCCAAATGGGACCGACCACTGCCAGCGAACCCGAGGCGGTCATTTGAATGATGTTTTATTCCATATATAATGTCATGGATGTAGCTTCAAAATAAAGCCAAAACCAATTTGATACCTCAAACCGTGGTTGTTTTATTTCATTTTTCTTTCCTATCGTTCTTATTGGGGCACCCTATATAAGTAAACTAGAAACTAGACTATTTGCATTCTTTACTGTGGTGTTAATATGGATTTCCCACTTCAAGGCACGGGTTATTGTAACTCCAAGATCCTTTTGGGAATGAACTGCTTGGATCTCGACTCCACCCATAAAATATTTTTCCTGGGAGCCTATGTGGTTTGCTTTGTCCAGAGGCAACAACCACTGCTGTGACCAAAGACGAATTCTGTTAAGATCTCTTGTCAAGACTTCAAAGTTTTCTACTTGATTGCAGTATTGTTTGAAGTCGTTCGCAAATAAAGCGTTACTAGAATCAACTGATTTAGCTAGAGGTCATTTGTTTAAGGTGTGAATAGCATTGGGCTAAGAAGAGGGCCCTGAGGAACACCACTATACACGTGTTTTTTAGATAATAGCCATTTATTGTACACAATAATTTTGTACCATGTTGGTTGTCATCATCATCGTCACAATGTCTTAACAGACATGTTGTGAACTCGTGTAATGCATTAAGTCGGAGCTAGAGTATTGCCGACACGAATATTATCAATAGTTTTGCGCACTGTAGCTCGCCATCGTTCGCGATTTACTGTCAGTTTAGTGGCGCTCTTGGTACTCATATCCAGCAACTGTTTCGTTGTATCCACCCAGCGTGTAGGGGGACGGCCACGGCGCCGCCCACTTGGGGCATGATCCTGAACTACAAGTTTCTCCATATTATCGCTTCTGTGTGTATGTCCGAAGAATGTAAGCATTCACGTCGACACAATGGGGGATAGTTTCTTTGGATTACCGAGCTCATCCAGTATGGAAACGTTAGTTCGATGGGCGTTTATAAGGAACTCTCAGCATTCTCCTCCACGTTCACATTTCAAAAGCATCTATGCGAGCTCGATCTGCCTTTTTAACAGTCCAAGTTTCCGAGGCATACAAAAATATGGAGAACACAAGAGACTGAACCAGCGACATTTTTGTAGCTTTAGTGATGTTATGGTCACGCCATATTTTAGTAAGCTTTGTCATGGCCACACGTGCTTGTTGAATGCGCCGTCGAATCTCATTCTCACAGCTACCTGAATTGTCGATCAAAGAACCGAGGTACACAAAACCTTGAACTACCTCACAACGGCCTATTGACTTTATTTCTCGATGATTGTCATGCTCTCTATCTACGATAATAACCTTGGTCTTGTTGTAGTTAATACGAAGACCATATGCTGCACTGTGTTCTAAAACGTTCAGTAGGGCTACTAGTTCTTCCTGAGAAGCAGCAATAAGGGTTGTATCGTCAGCAAATCTTAAGTTGGATATTTTGCTTCCGCCAATAGTTATACCGCCATTCCAGTTGTCCAATACCTGTCTCATCACAGATTCAGAGTAAATGTTAAATAACATCGGAGATAATACGCATCCCCGACGAACTCCTTTTCTGGTAGCTGTTTAACCAGACAGGTTACCATCTTACACGAGCTGGGCTAGACTCATAGAGTTGCTGTATGAGAAATACTAAGTGGTAAGGGACTCCCATGGAGATAAGGATTTCCCACAGCTTAGGCCACTTTACGTTATCAAACGCCTTAGAATAGTCCACAAAGCAGATAAAAACGGCGAAAATAATACTCTCTGGCTTTTTCAATAATCTGTCTTAAGAATGTAGGGAGTCTGAAATTATGGGGAAAGACATTAGTATGGTAACGTAACTTACGTTCCAGTTGTGCGAAGAACGTCCGCAAGAGGTCGCCGCGAGCGGCGTAGAAAGCGACGGCGAATCAACGTTGTTATACAAAGTGAACGACGAGTTAGAAACGACAGTAGTCGCTGCTGGTAAGAATACGACACGAGGTGACTGCGTCGACACCGCTTCAGGTGCAGAAGATGGGAAACAGGACCTTCTGAGCGAGGAACAATCAAAATTGGGACGGTTAGAGCGAAGTTTATCGGCCCCGCAGCCTTCCAGGAGCAGCCTGAAGAGAAGTCAGCCGGACAGTGATGTCGCTGATGAGCCTGCTCCGAAGAAGTTGCGGCGAGGCATCTCCTTCGACAGTGTTACGGTACGTAATAAAAATTACAGTCCGACCGAAAGGTTTATTTGCGGCGTTAGCCAGGGCCGCCACATCGCAAGGTCGGGCCCAGGACCAGATTCTGGCCACGGGCCCCCAATACCATAGCCGTGTCAAGTGATGAGGCAGTGACCTTCGAATTGGCAACGAGATGGCTATGCCAATACCATGTTGAAAAACTATTCATTTCCTCTCTCCACACAAAACGTCGTTTGTACTTGCTTTCAAGTTTCAGTGATTGAAATGTCTTAAATTTTTACTGAACTATGTTTTTCATCTTTCATTTTCTCAAATAAATATAAGAAACTGTGACTGAAAATTGGAAACGCTAGTATTCACGTATGTTAAGTAGTTATTAGTTATGGGATTTTGTAATTTTGTCGTCTTGGAATAGTACGAATTGCAAATAGAAGTCGTATTCAGAGAAATTCATAATCACTCACTTCTTAAGAGTAACTGACAAAAAATAATGGTTGACTAAATTTTATAATCAACACATTCAATCAGTTATGTTCAAATTTTGTAGACTGATTGGAAAAGAGAGTCTCTGTGTACAACATGGCTAAAGGGTTTGATCGAAACAACACTTGAAAGAAAATGGAATGTCTATTAAGTGAAAAACCAGAACAAAAAATTATTGCTACAAAAATGAAGTTGCTTCATTATAGTTTATTCACAATTCATTATAGTTATTTGTAATAAAGTTACTCAGAAAAGAATTAGATTATTAACAAAATAACATAACATACACTGTTAATAAAATTATTTGTAACTATAAGAGTTATAAGGTATAGTTTAAAAAATACACAAAACTCTAATACAGTTTTATTAACTGAATAAAAAAAACTACTGTATTTTCATTTGAAAAATACCAGGAACTTAAAACTTTCGTGTCTTTTTAAGTGAAAATGTAGTAATAACATTAGAAAAATCGAGCTTGGAGGCTAATCGGTGCTCAATGCTGAGGCCCGGACCGGTAGGTCTATCAGGCCACAGAGTACAGCCGCCCGCGCCACAGCGTTTACCAAGAGTCAGGCCGGTCCGGGCCCGGGGCACCAGTACCCAGTTGCCCCCCCACCCTTGTGGCGGCCCTGGCGTTAGCAGAATCAAATCCACAGATCACAGAAACACTTATCAGTCAAATCCATATGATTTTTAGTTGGTTGTAACCTTCTTTAATGTCATTATTTTGAGAACGTCGCGGTAGGCTTGTCATGTTTTAATTCCTGATTCAACATCGGCTTAAAGTTAACTATTAACAATTGGTGGTTAACCTGTAGTTAACTGCAGCGGTGCAAAAGAATTTGTTGTACATTTTGTACACAAATCACTAACGCTGAACAAGACTTATTTTTTTCTGATGTGTGTTGCAGGTTTTTTACTTTCCACGAGCGCAAGGTTTTACTTGTGTTCCTTCGCAAGGTGGCTCAACGCTAGGCATGGGTGCCCAGCATACTCACGTCAAGAAGTTTTCCTTAGCTGAGCATGCTGTCGAGCAGCGGAGGATACATCGGCAGCTCTTGCAACAAATCAGGTAAAGCCTTAAGATTTTATTGCTCTGTTGTAAACTTTTGGATATGAACCTTTTTTTAGCGAACGTTCCCAGTATTGTAGATTTGAATTGGGCTGAGAAACCAACCATTCTTCGTTCCCTTAGATCTACAGCAAAAAAATAAAAACGACACAACCTACGCACTACCGATACCGTGCCTCGAGGTGTGGGAGAGTTGTCAGATTAGTTGTTGTTATAAAACAGGGGTTGTTTTCGTAAATTAAGTTTAGATCTCGCTGGCAGATTATTCGACAAACCGATTTGTCCATACAAGCCACGTGTTTTGCTAGCTACGTTAGCATCCTCAGGGAAAGATTTAGATTAAAAACTAACTCCTAATTATCGCTATCTATACCCGACATAATCTTAACTCCTAACCCTATCGAAGGGACACGTCAGATAAACAGCTAATCTCTAGGAAACTAAAGCAATCAAGGGGCTAATTGCTAGAGCTCCTTTTGTAAATTGTAACATTTCATATGCATATGCGTTTAAATTCTTGAACATTACTACACTACAGACCAACTTTAATTTATACGAGGGTTGGTCTATACCTCCGTCAATCCACCAGTACGCAGACCGCTGTTTCACGCTTATTAGCGATCATCAGTGCGCCATAGGTCGATTGAGCAATAGAGCAACCCTCGTATATCGACTCTCATATGCAGATGGCATAGAAGCGCGCTCTTCTGGTCGGACCAAGCGAACGCGCCTTTGCGTTCCACCAAGAAGTTTGCTGCTGTTTAGCTGCGACTTTTCTTTGATTTGCCGTTACCTTCGGGTACCAGATGGCGCACAGGCAGATCTAACTTTAAGTTAATTAAAACTAACTTATGTTCACTTTCGAACACGTGTTGCGCTTCGCTAGACTTTCTATGCTACGATGTCGTAAATGTGCGATGTGGTCTTTAACTTAGTCCTCATTGATCTCCTAGTTGGTATTACGTAGCATTATTGCTAAAGCTGATTTCATGTATCCCACACCCAAGTTTAATCAACATTATCTTTCGGGTTGCCTAATAACTTTCAAGTTTCTGGCCAGACTGATAGATAGTTCTAAATCCCAGATTTCTAGAAACTTTTCCAAAATCCCTTGTATATTGCGGATCGAAGTTTTTGAAACGTTATTGGATCTTTCTCGATCAACCTGGAAAGATGTGGAATTATGAATTGTAATATGCCGTATAGTTTTTCACACACATGTGATTTGAAGCTCATATTAGAAACGCTTAATAACTTTGCTCCATCCACTGTAATGCCTGGAGAATAGGGTACTTGCAGAAAAATATTATGTCGTTTACGCGTTCCTTAGAGACTAGTAAACATGACAAAATCGCTTGTTTGGTTTTTTGAAATCGGCTGTGAGAGATATTCCAAAAATTATTTCAAATGCCGGAAAATGCCGCGCAAACAACCTCTGACGTCAGTGATATCCTATACTGATGGGATGTAAAGTATTGATATTCGATATCGATAGCCAGTGCTAACCTAACATTTTGACATTGATTATTATAACCACAAAACACAGTCATACAAAAGTCAAAAGAATAAAAGTTATGCTAGATTACTAATTCACTTTGTAGGGATGGGCTTGAATTAGATTCTATCTTTGGATGCATTCATAATGGGATGCGCCGAAATAAAATGATGACTTCGATTAGTAGCGAATCTCGGTCACAAACAAGGATGAACTGTGATACCTATCAGATATAAAAATGTATTGCAACGAAAATGCTAGTGGGTTAATTGCCTGTTTCAAATATGTTTAAGTATCAATAAATTGAGTCGCATTGTTAAAGAATTCAGATCATCTCTAGTCGAATGCGCAGTTGAATCTCACTGACCTGCGCTGTAGCAGTACCGATTGTCGATATCGATAAGATACCTGTGACGTCAGCCCTTGTTTTAAGTCACGTGGAAAAATTTGAATATATCCTTATTTTATTTTGCAAATATCTTTTTTTGGCCGTCAGTAAAATCGTGTTTTTTGTTTCCTACTGCTTCTTGATATGGTTTTCTTTACGCTATGTATACTCCCGAGACGATTTCACGACCTCTCCAAGTACCCTATCGTGTCATAGGTTGGCATCTGTACAATTTTTGAAGTACACGTTCTTGTATGTAGTTTTGTCTTTTTTTAAGGCTAGCCTGTTTTTAAAGCATCAGGCCCCCATACTGATAATGACTGATTTAATGTTGTTCTGGAGCTCAGAAATGGTGTCACTTATTACAGTCACTGTCACGTCACCATACTTGTAACTTTGCCTTTAGAGATACTGTCACTAAGATCGTGTACAAACAATAGAAAAACAAGTGGCTCTAGAAGTGACCACTGTAGTACACCTTGTAGTGAGCAACTGGTCACTGTCAAAACCGATACCAAATTTAGAAATTGCCAAAGTGATCAAGATGTCTAGTGGTGGAATTTAGAACCCAATGGTGTGTGTGTGTGTCCATGGTAACCAGATTCTTTTAGCATACATGTGTACCAATTCAGAGAGAATGAAATCAAAACACAGAAATGTTATGATATTGTTTTTTATTATTTGTTTCTTAACATTTGTTTTGTATTTATTAATCATGAGTGCTGAGTGTTTATGTTATGATTTTATTACTTGATTCTTGTATTTATCAAATCATGAGTGCTTTGTATTTCGTATATTTTACTGGTGAAGTATTTATATTGATATGTTAAAATATACGATTCAAAAATGTCTTAATAATAGTGGTAAAGTGGCTCTTGTTATTGATATTGTATAATAAAGAAATGGTTATAAACATTCACAGTCTAAATGATAAATAATAATAATACATGGTGGGCTAGGTCTCTGTTCAACATCAAATAGGGAAATATGGGTAGGATGTAGAAAAATGTAGGGTATATAAAATATAAACATAGCATCGCAAGTATAGCAGCATAGCAAGCATAAAAGCATAGCAAGCATGTTATCTACGCGCATAAATAGATGAATAAATGAATATAAACAATAAACAACATATAAAAGGGCTGGTTAGAGGAAACGTATGGTACGTGTGAACGCGTGATCGTAACCCACTTCCTCCTACAGTAAGTGATAAGCCGCCCCGGGGACAGTCATCTTGGTTTCCACAACCATAAAATAGATATTGTATATACATAAAGAGGATCAGTAAGGGTTGAAATAGATACACCCAAATAAGACAGAGTTATCTCTGTTCACCATCAGCCTGCAATACCTCAGGACCTACCTACAGTAGACGTAAATCAGAGACCCAACGTCATATAATAAAGTCGTCTTAAAAGCCGAATGTATAGTATACATTGTGAAACACTAAATTTTGTAGCCAGATCACATTAGTTAATAATACGAACTCAAAAGACAACCTGCAGATATTCGTGAAAAAGACTCAAAAACCCTTTTGTTGAAATTTTGGTCTCCAGCTTGTTACGTTTTTCAAAAAAAACCCTCTCGTAATTAATAAACAAACTCTCTCAACAAAACTATGGCAACGATTATCACAACCCACTATACTTTATTCAAGTGACCAAACCCAAAAGCATCACAAAACAGTATCTTTTTCTGTGAACACGGATTGAAAATTAACACGAAATCAGTTGCTCTATGAAAAATCACTCATGATCTGACCAATAACAAAATATCTGAACAATATATGATGTAGTAATAATCATATATATTACCTATCTGATCTTCATCAAATAACTACACTCATACTCTTTAACAAATTTTAATCGATTTTCCTTCTATCATCTGACACTGCCGTCAATGTCAAACTTTGGCAGCCCGACAGCTAAAGGTGCGTTCCAACGTATGGCAGCCAGGAGCGCATCCCGGATCACCACAACCTTAACTTACATCACTCTGTTCATACGAGAACTAATGTCTGCACGTTTCAGATCGGGCGGTAGTTCCCCTAATCCGATCAACACGGCCACGCCCGCAACTACCGCGACGTCGTCGTGCGGCAGTAGCAGTACGACATTGACGACGTCGACAACTGCGACAGCAGCGCCATCTACGTGCAGCGCGGCCAACGTGGTGATCCATTCGAGCGACGACAGCGACAGCGAGGACGAACTGAGCGACGTCTCGGAAAGCGAAACCGACCCGGACAACTACTATTTCCTGCAGCCGGTGCCCACCAGGCAGCGCAGGGCCATCCTGAGGGCGGCCGGCGTCAGGAAGATCGACTCGTACGAAAAGGACGAATGTCGCGACATCAGGACGTCCAGGGAGTTTTGCGGTTGCGGATGCAAGGGTTACTGCGATCCCGACACGTGTTCGTGTAGTCAGGCGGGGATCAAATGTCAGGTATGGTTCGACGTATGAAAAATGTTTTAAACGAAATTTGTAGAGAACAGTACGTAGTTTTCGTTGTTCTTAATTAGTCTTACCGCTTCGGTTAACAAATACGTTGTCACAACCGCTATTCGACAAAGAAATAAATAGTTTTCGGAGCAAGACACCACTGTAAGATGCCCCCTAACCTTATTTTGAGCTACAACTTTGACACCATAACGCCAAAATAGCAGATGAGTATTCTAAAGGTCGTTGTTTGAAAGAAAATCATAATTCAAGTGTTTTACGGGAAATTCAACTTAGATATGCTCTCGGAACAGGAGCGTAAAGTGAATTTCCGCTTCGAAAAACGGCATATTCCGAGATTGGTACAAGCACTCAGAATTCCAGATGAACTTAATACAGACAGTCAACATAAGGTTTCTGGGCAAAAAGCGCTTTGTATTTTGCTCAGGAGATTGAGCTACCCCAACAGGTTAGCTGACCTAGAAGGCATTCTTTAGACGATCAGTGACCGCCCTATCAAAAACAATTAATAATATGATCTAATTTTTATTCGTGCTGCGCATGCGTGTCGCTTAGTTAATCGCTATGGCTGTCGTCCGTACAATACCGGCATTTAGCGGTTACGATATACGTCAAACGAAATGCAAATGTCAAAGTTGTCAAATAGCGTTAAACGGAACATCACTTTGTAAGCAACGAAAACTGCCTATTATTTCCTACAACCATCATAATAGATGCAAATACGTTAGGAGGCAAGCGTGATAGTGAGCATTTAATTTTTGACACTGCATTTGTCAAGGTACATACATAGTAGAGCGGTGAGGTAAGAGGCAAGCGGCGTGGTACGAGGGCGGTTTATATATCTTACCTTATTCTAAGTAGATGCACACATAGTAGCGGGAGTAAAAATAGATCCAAGTACTTGTATCGCGTGATCAGGGTCCACGCCGTTTGTTTATACTAAACATGTTCAAAGGATCTTTGTCGACCCAAAGTGTGGATTTGCATCCATCATCTCTACAATGGATACTAACCCTAGGAACCGTACATTAACAAAGACCAGTTGGTCACTCGGCGTGCCGACTTTGATGTGCGTGTCACAAACGCGAGCCGCCTCGATTTTAGATGGGTGCCTCGTTTACTTACAGGGAATCCGAGGCTGTGCGTTGGGCGTCGACGTTCACTTAACCTCTTATATGGGGGTCAATAGAAATGAATTCTATAGTATAGATACACAAACTGTGGTATAGATAGAATATAATTTATTATTCAATAAACCGTTCAACTGAATTGATAATACATATCATTAGTTCCTTGAAATATAAATGATAAGATAATGAAAGGAAATAGTACTCTAACAACATATTTTGTCTATATCGAATAAATTATATACAAAACTTAACAATCTCCTTAAAAAACAAAGAAAACTGCAATAAGGCAAAAAAGAATACGAATACTGGAAGATACATAACATACACGTTTTTATGCATTTTATATTTGGTTTTATTCTCTGGCTTGATTATTCTTTAATGTCAACAATAGTAAATTTGGTCGCTAAATATATTCGCATTCTAATATAGGAATACAAAATATTCATAGAGTCACCTAAGCTAAGCTAGGTATGCGCTCTGAATGGAAAATGAAAAATGTGGGTGTTCTTTAGTGATTTCGTCCGTCATTTTCATCCTGGCCATTGAAGTACAGAAGACCTTATTACTGGCCAACGCCATTATTAATTTATATGTATGATTTCAATACCATAAACCCTAAAAACATGTATGTGTCTGGTTTCTTTGAATACCGATAAGTTATATCGTGTGATTGCTGTAATTTTGCTATGAACATGTCCTATTTGTACAGCATGCTTCCATATTTTTTATAACGTCTTCGGAACAGAAAAGATGTCTGACCTTATAATATACGTATAGAGGGTTGGGATAAAGTATGGAACCAAGCAAATAACTTTGGAACGGAAAGAGTGATACTGCTGAAAATTTGCAGGCAGGTGTAGTGACGTCTAATGCATCCGAAGATATGTTAGCTATTAATGTACCTCCGGTTTAACCGGAAGTACCGTCAACTTTTTTAATTTAAATGGGACACCCTGTATATTTTTGCAGATTTTAATTCATCTTTTTTTCCGAATACGTCCATAGTGGGTGTAGTATTTGTTTCTTAAAAAAATTGTCTCACAAATTCGTCCGTGGCGGTCTGAGGTCTTCCCGCTTGAGGTATTTTTTTTTTGTATTTTTTTTAGTCACCGTCAAACGTGTTATAGGACCCCTGTCGGGACGTAAATCATTAAAAGTTGACACACTCCTTTGTGAGTTCTCACGCGATCGCCAAAACCGACTTTGAATGACCGGCATTTTAAACACCTGAAAATATAAAGAAGCTTTATCTTTCCCGTTTTTACAGAAACTAATGCTAAACCCACCATGGACGTATTCGGAAAAAAAAGGATGAATTAAAATCTGCAAAAATATACAGGGTGTCCCATTTAAATTAAAAAAGTAGACGGTACTTCCGGTTAAACCGGGAGTACATTAATAGCTAACATAATGTCTTCGGATGCACTAGACATCACTACACTTGCCTGCAAATTTTCAGCAATATCACTCTTTCCGTTCCAAAGTTATTTGCTTGGTTCCATACTTTATCCCAACCCTGTATGTATTTTAAGGTAAGGTTGTCATATTTATGGGTACCCACGAATCCTAATGCCCGTTTCCAATTTTCACATCTAGAAAAAATATTTATTTTTTAAATTGTATTGAGACAAATCTGCCAGCATAAGTTAATAAACTATCTTACCCAGTTTCCTCTTTCGGACATCGAAAAAAACGATTTTATCATTCCATGTTTGCTGTTGCAGCCATATACAGAACATGTCGCCGACATTTTTATGTGAAATACGCAGATACGTGCTATACGCTCAAAATACACACAAACACTACTTATTCAGGCACGCCGGTAGATCCGACCGATTGTGTAGCGTGTTAGGTGAAATGACCCTGTAAACCACAGCTGTTAGCATTCGGCGACTGCTCGAGATCATCGGGCGCCAGAATCCGCCAGCTTGCCTAGTATCCAAGTAGTCAGAGAGCAGTGCGGGAATGACAACGTTGGGGGCGGAGCTTAGAGTGACCCTACTTGTCTTTGTTATTGTACGGTGCCCTAGGTCATGTATCCATCCGGAACTGAACATCTCGATACGGTGTGACTTGTACGAATGATGATTGAGGTTGACTGCTCCTCTTTTGGAATCATTTAAAATTATTGCCTACTTGTCACCAGTACAAAGCGCAGTATTGCATTATCAGATAACCAAAACTCATCTTTACCGTCTCAACACATTTTAGCAACAGAAAATGACTTAACAATAAATAGTTTCATACCTGGCTGCTTTACGATTCCGAGATTGACTAAGATGAGTGGACTAATAGACAATGGAAGTTTGAAATGAACCTTTAGAACCATCTATTCAAAATAACAATTATTAACAAGGTTGTTACCGTTAATTTTAATCGTATTTTTAGGTGGACAGATTGAACTTCCCATGTGGTTGTTCCCGCGACAACTGCGGCAATTCGAGCGGTCGGATCGAGTTCAACCCGATCCGGGTGCGGACGCATTTCATCCATACTCTGATGAGACTGGAGCTGGAGAAGGAACGGGAACAGATGCGCCAGGACAAAAAGGACCATAACAATCATCATCATCATAACGGCAGTGATCATGGTTCGTCCATTTACTGAACTATGGTTAATAGTAGTAAGAGTATCGACGTTTGTTTATATAAACTTTCCAATAATAGTTGTCGGTAAAACTAAGATCTACATTTTAAAATTATTTTATGGATCCAAGGTTATTAATAAAGTCACGGCATACAAAGTTGTGCTTTTTCAAATGGAACACCCTATATATTATTCCAAATTTGAATGGGGTATTTTTCAACTTGCTAATATTGCCTGTTTAATGGCTGAAATGGATTGCTTGTATCTAATTTATAATGATGGCAGTGTTTGCTCAATTTTTTCTGCCCTCGTGGAGTAAAGATAGACTTTGGAAATCATCCCTTTGAAAAGAGCTCATTTAAATCTCTTATGGCGGCTCCTACGGAGAGCATAAACGGCCATTTTCAAGTTATTTCATCCTAATTCCTGACGCTATAGTTTTCAATATTTTTGCATGAAATTTTTACATGAAGTTTAAAAGGAAATTACACAGGGGGCTATCGAAGTATTTTTTGAAAAAAAACGATTGAACATGAAATATGATCGCTTGAAGTTGCCTATTTTCTTTGTCAACTTTGTAATTTTTTCAACCCAGAAGCAAAAATGAAAAAGTGCTTCGATATCACTCTGGGCAATTTCCTAAACATCATGTGAAAATTTCATGTAAAAATATTGGAAAATGAAGCGTCGGGAATTGGGATAAAAAACATCTGCAAATCGCCTTCCTCTTCAATTTTATAAATTACGGGCGACGCGCTAACATGACTGTTTCCATTCCTTTCTAATGTAGCGCGCACCTGTTTATTTATCACGCCCATCGTCGGTTCCTTTTCAGTTCCCCGCATCTTCCGGAGAAACTATTCCAGATTGTAGGAGCAGCGTTAGACTTCCCGCCTAAGAAATCAACCAATCAAAAGTGATTTTCATGTCGGATGTAGATAGGATGTGACTATTTTAATTTGAATTGAGCGTAGATTCAAGGTTGTCACATTGTTAATATTTTGCATAGTTTTTCTATAAAGGATGTAAACTTTATTTTATGTTTATTTAGTTTCCCTCTTTTTGTAGACTACAAACATTATATTGCACAGCTATTCCATTTTTTTGCATTGTTATGTAATTAGCAGTTTGCTCTGAGAATGTTTCATAGTTACTTTTCACAATTTTACTCGTCATTCGGCAACACTCGTCTTTAACAGCCTGTCACTAGTGTCATGCGTACATAACCTCCCATGGTGTCACGACTGTCTCGGTATCGCATTTAACCAAGATAGATCATGAAATAATGTAAACAAACATCTGTCAATATCAATACGAAGTGGAGGTTATGTCTGTAGATGGAAAAAAGGAGGTCAGACGTCAAAGTAGAGTCACATTCTAAGGATAGCTTCACGGAAGACTTATTACGTTACGCTTAGATTTATTACGTCACAGCTTTGGCGCGAAATTTTATGTTTGAACTTTGCAGGTGCTCTTAAGTCACTTCGCGTTTACAGTAAAAAGTAAAAATATTAGTTACATAGTTTTTGGGTACGTAATATCAATATTCCGTCATAAAATTTTGTTCGGAAAATATCCCATTGTGCTCGCTTTCCCTATTTCCAAAATATAGAGTTTTATTAGGTTGGGCAGTTCCATTTGAAAAAATACAACTTGGTATGCCGTGTCTTTATCAATAACCCTGTACATTGTAAAATAATTTCAAAATGTAGACCGTCGCTTTATCTACAACTTTTTTTCGAAAGTTTCTTTGTATCTGCCATAATGACGGAGGTATCAAACTTCGAAGTATACATTGATTACCCTGTATATGGCATCGTAGACCTATAGTTTGTAATTTCGTTTCCTAGCTTCTTACTATGGAACGCTTTGCTCAACAGTAAATTTTTAAATGTTTTCTGGATAAGCGGTGATTCATTTGTTTCAAACTGCCTAGTAGCTTGTTGTAGACCTTCTCCTTCCTTTTGCTGCAGGTGTGTTCTGTGACCCAAGTGCCGGACCGTCGATGGCACCATCCGGTTGGCCCACGACGACGACGGATGACGGCAACACCGCAACAAGGACAACGGACCATAACGATAGTAGTAAGATAGTCGTAGGTGTAAATAAATACGGTGATGGCAGTGCCGGTGCCAGTGGTGCCGGTGGTTTCGCGACGGCGGTGGACGTTAACTATGTCGCTTCGGCCTCCTCGACGTCGAGCACTGAAGGGGGTGGAGGTGAATCTTCTTCGACCAATCAGCAACAGCTTCATCATCACCATCAGCATCATCATCAGGGGTTCTCGAATCTGCCCGATCGGGCGGACTCTCTGGACCTGTACACGTTCCGGGAAAATTGCTACGGGGAGGATGGGCAGCCGTTGGACCATAGGAAGAACTTCCACTTTGCCCAAGATCCCAGGTGATTGATAATCATTATATACACCGACAATATACGACAGGGTAACTGCTTAGTGCTTCGCGGTACGCCCCTGAGCACGATAGGAAGATTTTTATTTAAAATTCCATGTTTTTCAGTAGAAGTAACATAATTATAGATATTGGTAAGCAGTACTTTGAAAAAGTATCGATTCACCACTTATCTATCAAAGCCGGTACCTGAGCGCTGCGTTTTCGCTGTTTTTCAACAAATAAAAAAATACTGTCGTAGAATTGACAAATCTACTTAGAACTGGAAACATCGAAGATCCGTCACAGCAAGTGACTCGAAGGAATGAAAAAAGTGGTGCCCATTATTGACCTGTTGTATTTTTTCATAAACTAATTATGCCAAATTATGGTAGTTTCCGCCCGTGTGGGGGCGGGTTATTAGAATATCTGCCATCGTATATACTGCGTGTCGTAAAATGCGACTAAAAGGAACACCGAACTACTGTCGGTATAAGCAGTAACCTCTTCTCAACCAACAGCTTCGGGTGGACGAGTTGAGGAGAGTCAGGACACCTTCTTGTCCTTGAAGTGAGAAATTGCCCCTAAAGGCGGATGAACCAGTAGATACCATCTGGTCAACGGCATGAGGATGCAGAAAGCAAATGGGAAACCACTGCATTAATGATCTTAAAGATATCCCAAGAGAAACTCGTAAAATGTGTTAATGCTTTTTACAAGTTCACAACATGTCTGTTAAGACATTGTGACTATGATGATGATGATTTCATAAAAGGGCAAAAAGTTTGTTAAAAGAAAATAATTATTAATTTTTTGCGTTTTTTTTAATAATAGCTTATTCAAAAAATCTGAGTCTGAGTAGTAGCACATTCATAGTTAATTTATTTGTCATAAACCAATTTTTACTTTGTTTATCATTAACTGAATGAATGTCCAACATACCTATATATCTCCGTCTATCTATTATTGCTGTATCATCAGCGCACAGTAAGGTGATGTGAGATGAATCACAAAAATTAAAATTATAAATAGGGTAGGGCCTATAATAAATTGAACCCCGAGAGACCATGTGCTCTGTCTTCCAAATATTCGAACAGTGCTAACATACTAGCTTCCATTCGAAAGATAAGATTTGATGAGTTCGATACTCTTGATATCAAAGCCATACTTACTTAGTTTCTGAATTAACAACTATGGGACAGAGCAGGCGACGGAAAAGATCTGCCCTGTGCGCCATCTGGTACCCGAAGGTAACGGCAAACCAAAGAAAATCGCCGCTAATCAGCAGCAGACTTCAAGAAGTCACGCCACGCACGTGGAACGCCACGGCGCGTCCGCTTTAGCCACCAGAGAGCGCAGTTCTATATGCTACTGCATATTAAAGTCGATATACGAGGGTTGCTCTATGTATATTTCTATAGGCAGATCTTTTCTGTCGCCTGCTCTCATATGATTCACATGTCTGATAGACATGAAAATTCTGATGCTCTCTATCTCCGTCAGTCGACCTATGGCGCACTGATGATCGCTAATAAGCGTGAAACAGCGTACTGGTGGATTGACGGAGGTATAGAGCAACCCTCGAACTATGGGACACACAGTCAAAGGCTTTCTTGAGGTCATAAAATGTAGACTCTGCAACTGTAATACTTCTGTTATCAGAACAACACTGAACTTAGCGCCTGGCTACATCTCCACGTCACGACGCCGTCAACGTGGAACGTCACGTCGAACGTCGTCGTCAACGTGGAACGCCACGTCGAACGTCACACGCCCACGTGTGGCTAGTAGGCCCGGTTTTATCAACAGGCGCATTTTAACAAAGACTTTGACCAATCAGGGCAGCCCATTCAAGAACATGCATCTAAATGCGCTGCTCTGATTGGTCAAAGCCTTTATTAAAATGCGTCTGTTGATAAACTCGGGCCTACTAGCCACACGTCGGCGACGACGTTCGACGTGACGTTCCTCGTTGACGACGTCGTGACGTGGAGATGTGGCCAGGCCCTTAGTCTACAAGTTGCACTAAAGCTAAAGTTGTACACTTACTTTTCCTGAATCCAAACTGACTGTGATACAAAAGCCTTATTAAGTTGTAGAAGTGTTCTATCATAAATTTAACTAGATAATCTAGATATTCAACCTCACACTTGTTTTGTTAATTATCAATAAGAATTGTGTTATTTTTCAGACAGTACAACATTTATCTATCAATTCCAGGTTTCCTCACGGTTTCAATTCTTACCCGACGCCGACGGCATCCGGTGGTCAGTACGCGAGCCAACCGTATACGGCGACCTTCAGTGAGTTCCCGTCGGCGTTCGGCCCGTACGCGTACGCACAACAGCCGCTAGATGGCGACACCGGCGGCGGCGGTGGCGGATTCCAGCCTCAGCAGCAACCGCCACCATCCGCTTACGAGCAGCACCAGTTTAGCGGCGAGCGGTTCTCGTCTGGAGAATGCCACGCTGGTGGTGGTATCCAGAGCAACGGAAAGCTGGAAGCGTTCACGGATATGCTGAACGGAAGGTAAGGGCGTAAGGGGGAAGTCTTAGCTTCTCAGCGTACCCATGAGCGGTCTGCTCTGAACACCTAGAGCGTCAGCATCGTCGAATTAGTTGAACTGTTTTCAAATCTCCCCACGATGTGCGATGGCCGATTCAAACGAACAACGTTGGGCGCCAAATTTTGTTCAAAACTCAACAAAACTGTTACCAAAACGCACTCACTCATGGCCGACTCTACACTAGGCCGGAGCCTTAGATGTGGCAACGTCGCTTAGCTGTCAAATAGTGGGCCTATAGTTTCAGAATAATTATTACATTTTATATGTATTAGAGTTAATCTAGGTTAATAAATTAAGAAAAATACTTTTTAGAACTACTACTACTAATATCACTTACATCTAATGTCTGGTTCATCGTAGTCAAACACTACAAAATAAAAATAAACGCAACCTGTTTCCTGCTGCCACTTCCACTTCCACTTAAGTGAACACTCAATTTACTTTGTAAATTGTCACTTGAGCTAGAAAAATTCACTATTAGGACACTGTGAAGCCATTCTTGCTGGTCTTGATTCCCTTTCATTATCAAATCTTTTCGTAGGTATGCCCAGATGCATGCCCAGATGAGTTCTATTAACTGTATTTTTCTGTGATATGTGGGAGGTCCAGAAAACATTGTAGGTACCACATTGTGCTTTAAAATAGGTCTTATCCTTTGAAATGTTTGTAAAGTATTGTCTTTATTCGTATAAATATAGCCAGCCCATACGAGGAATACCGTTCACCCACTTATATTTATGTCCTTTATTGGAAGCACAATTGCTAGTGCAACCTGGTACTACACACTTTGCAGGCATCTGTTTATGTTTATAGTTTCGTTTGTGCAGGTAAATAATTAGAAACACATTAAAAATCACCTTCCAATCTCCTTTTTTGCTCTGGAAGACACTAATGACTTAACAACAAATAAGAGCTCGGCCTACTATTCAGTGTTGCCATATTTCAATTCTCCGGCCTAGTGAGTAGAGTCGGCTATGACTCAATGCTTAAGGAAGCTTATGGGTTACAGCTTTGAGGTACGTCCAAGTTACGAGTTGGGCAAAGAAGTTTAAGGAGGTCCAGGAAGGATGTGGAGGATGATCCGCAAGCAGATGCGCCGAAAACTTTCATTCATGCATGATAAAGATTGGCGATTTCTGACGATTTTCATGCCATGCGGTCTGCTTAGTTATAAAAAAACCACTACTACCTCTCTGTATCGGAAATAATTGAATGGCAACATGTGAAAGGTAGAGGTATCAAAACTACCAAGAATTTCATAGTAGTGGCATCTTCGACGATATTCCAAGTTGGATGTTAGGTCGGTTGCACACACGGCGGATTTTACCGCGGCGGACAAATGACCGTCGACGCCAATTCTGCAGTGGCGCTTTGAAGTAGATGAGAGCTTACACATAAGGCGGAAAAAACGATCGGTAAATTTGCCGTTGGCGGTAGCCATGCAATCGCCGACTGCCACTGGAGCCGACGTTAGTTTACCGTCGATGTCCACATAGTGGCCCACGTGGCCAATTGAACGATTGCACACACAGCGTTTATTCTATCGTCGGTTTAGTTTATTTCGCTGTGATTTGACTTGTGAAAAATAAACCTATCATTTTCAATTAAAATAAAAAGCAGTATGATGAGTGACCTGGATAGAGGCAATCATATTTCAATTCCATTAGTCGAAGAAAAACCTGTCTTGTGGGATAAAACCCTCGACATATTTAAGGACCGAGATGCCACGAGAAATGCTTGGCGTGAAGTTTGTCTGGGCTTGCATAGCAAATTTGATGCAGTTCGTCAAAGGATGTAATCGACATTCTGAAGTAATTGAAGAATGTTGTGTCATCCTGCTTGAACTGTTCGAACAACATGTAGAACGTCCCAACCTCATTTCTGCTTTCATTTATTGGATGGATCCATATAAGTCGATTTTGTATTCTTCTTTTCATTCGACGGTGATATAACAATAAAGCTAAAAGTTGTTGCCTGTTCATTTCCAAAATAATTTATAGTTAGAGTAGATAGAAAACGTAGCTATTTTCATATAAACATACTCCAACCACGGTCACGTCGCGAATCCAGCGACAACGACGTTTGCAGCTGTGACGACCGCCGTGTGTGTAAACCTAGAAAATTCTATGGACGGCGACGGTAACTTGACCGTCGCGGTAAAATCCGCCGTGTGTGCAACCGACCTTAGAGCCCGAGATTTCGCAATGTTGCCGTCTGTTACAGGGCGGCACTAGGGCTGTATAGTATACACGATTATACTCTGTATACATATATATGTTTTGATTAATTTTTTTTTGCAGGTACAGCTATCCTGGTTACGAAACGGAAAACGCAGGCTTCTCGAACATCGATTCGTCAACAGAACACAGTAACGCCAACGTTGGCGAAAGACAAGAGAAGTCCAACGGAAACCTAACCAACAGCGGTAGTAGTACTGTGAACGGTGGGACCACTAGTGCGAGTACAGAGGAATGCGACGAAAACTTCGGAGAGATTATTAAAAAGTCGATCGTCGAGACTGTTTCCGCCTAAGATGCATTTGGATTTATTTGCCTATAAGAACACGTAGGGCGTACTCATGTGTTAAACCTGTTTATGAGTTACATGAGTTTAGCTATTGAGTTGGGCTGAAAAGTTCCTTGGCTAACACAAAAAACCCTATGTTTTTTGTTCAAAATTCTACGTGGGTGGTCCGATAAGTACCAAGCCTACAAAAGAAAAACGAAAATTTTGGAAAAATAGGGATTTCTCAACCTAGTCGATACACTACTTGGCCCAGCGATTGTCCATCGTCTCTAACCCGTCTGAAAAAAACCTTTTCGGAAGCTCTGCAAAGTAGGCCTCCGTGGCGGCGATAACCTCTTCATTCGACCCGAATTTCTGCCTGGCGAGTGATAGTAGAAGATCCGAATATAAGCCGACCTTCACCGAACTGGTTAGTGGATGAAAACATTTTATATTAAATTTAATATGTTAAGAAACATATCGCGAGTGGGTTGGCTGAAAAATTTCAGTCCAGAATATGATTAATTAAATATTGAAAAATTAATTTTTTTTTAAACATTTCACTGGTCTGGATAATAGACAAATCACATACCAATCGAAAGTATGAAGCCCATAGAATATGCAAATGTTAGGTTGGCTACGTTTTTCCCGTCCCAACTATAGGGTAGACAGGTATAAACAGGTAAATCAATAATAGTAATTTGCACCGGTGTGGTTAATGCATGAAACTTATATCAAAATAAAGATAATTTTATTGCAAACACGTCGATATAGGGTTGTCTGCAAAAAATAAGTCTGGAATTCCGGTTGTCGAATTTTAAAGATCAAAATAATGCTGCCAGTGAATACGTGCGCCAGAGAGGTCCAAGCGAACTATCCCACGATACATATCCACTATCCCGTGTATTAACAAAGGACACAGCATAGCAGCTGCTGTAGCTCGACCATTGAATAAAAGAGAGTGCGCATGTCATGTGTCCGTGAAATTGAAATGATTTATTTGCTGCTGCTCTTTCTCCATTTTTCTGAAATTCGTGGACTCGGCCGCTTTCACTTGCTGTCAAAGCAATACTAAACGTCAGATTTGGCTGAAATTTTGACAGTAGCCAAATACGATGATGTACTACGCACTATACCTTATCCACCAAACAAACGGAGTAACCATGCACAATATATGTAAATTTTTACTGTATGGTCAAGGGTTATATGCACACCGTCTACAAAACTGCATACTGAGAGCAGTTATGTTATTATAAACAGAAAAATCAAGTTCGGTTTATCTGAGTAAAGCCCCAACATATGGGTTTGAAATAATTTTTTACTCCTTTTCTTCAGTGAATGCAGTATAGCAAATATATCTAGTGAACCACCCACGTATATGACTATAGGACATTAAAATCAGCCATCTATGCGTCAGCCTATGAACTTTTCAGGCCAACTTATGTACAGCCTAGAACACAGCATAGTAAACAATCAGCACAATATCTCAGGTTGGCGGCAATTACACGCGCATCCCCCCTTTTGGAGGATTTTTTTGTAGGGATGCTAACGATACTTGAAATGTATTGATACTTCTGCGCTAATATCGAGTATTTTTATCTTAGATACTTTTTGCCTTCATTTGCGTATACAGCTCTATACTTGGCCAAAAAATATCGAATTGGTACCGGTATATCGATATTTTCATTTTGGCATCTCTACCCAGACTTCACACCTGTAAAACCATCTCAAGGTCAAATTCTGTGGGCACCATTTTTATATAGGAAATCCTCAGATATTCTGCTGGTTGTTTACTATGCTGTAGCCTACAACGTCAGAAAGTTATGTCGATTGTAATATGCGAACATGGAAAATACAGCGGACGAAAAACGTTGCAGACCATTTCGATCCTTTATATACTGAAAAGAGGCTATACGTAAGAATATTTACTGGATAACGCATTAAAAAATATCCATAACGGACACTTATTTCTAAACATCTTTGTAGAATTCTATTTGGGATCAATCGAGGCTATTGTTTATTTTATTAGCGAAACAACTAGAAATACCTATAATCACGTTGATTCAACTTATTTTTTATGAGGTGACAATTCGAATATTGTACCAAAATGCTCGATTGATCCACTTGTATTTTTTTTATTTATAACTATTTATATACGTATTAAAATTTATACACTGCAATATACCAGTTATTATATACTATGGAAGATTGCTGGACCAGATAAACAGATCACTTTTGCTCTGAAATAAGAGCTAAATCTTGGTTTTCCTTTATTTTATTAGTTTATTAATATTAGGACCCTACAAATGTATGCATGAGCGCCTTTATTTGTCTCACAAGCAATGTGTCTCTGTTGAAAAACTTTGAGAGATTAAAATGCAAATTAATGAAATTATCCCAAAAAAGTTAAAAAAACGAGGTCAACATTTCCAGTAATTTTTTATGACTAAATCAATTTTTCCAACTCAATTACATGACTTCAACAGTTGTAATGCCTTATCTTGATCAGTTTTGAGAGAGATTTGGGGTTCCTTTTATTAGAATCCTTTTGTATGACGATTCGATACTAGAATTGTCCATATCTCACAATAAGTATTCAAGGTGAAACACTACAATAAACTTACAAAACAGCTGGTTCTTGACCTGTGCGTTTCGCCAACACAAGTGGATGGAATCCTCAGAAGCTGTTACCCGTTAGGCGACTCCCGGAATAATGAGAACAGGTCAGCGGTTTCGGAACTTATACACCCCTTGTTTTTTGCTGTACCAGTACGTGAGGATTTGGCTCAGCGGTTTGGGCACCGTTGCATTCTAGAGGTGGAGCCGTTTCTTGGCCTCCTAGATCACCTGATTTAACGCCGCTAGATTTTTCCTGTGGGGACATGTAAAGTCTTTGGTCTACGAAACTCCAGTAAAAACAGAGCAAGACTTAATCGAAAAAATTAAAGCAGCATTTGAAATCATTCAAAACGAGTATTAAATTTTTAGTCAAGTCCGCCGAAATCATGTGCGACATTTAAATCGGTGTATTCAGGTTGGAGGAAGACATTTTGAACAACTGTTGTGATGATATCATGTACAAAAGACAAAAAGTGAATGCATTGAAGGTTATTTAGGCAATTCATCGTCTTTCTACATTTTAACGCTTCTTAGGGCCGTAGTACCGTACGGGCACTTTTCCGGACATGGGTCCCTATACTCAAAAGTTTTCTACTGTTGCACCCTAGAAGTTTGATCCCATAGTTCTGAAACACCCTAGATATGTTGAATAGGATATAGAGCCAAACAACTCCAATAATAGCAGACCTAAAGCGTACAGAGCAACATAAACCCTAAGAAACAAGCTTATATGATTATAGAATTTAACGAGAAGACAAAGTAGCGTCTAAATGACCTTAGATGTTGATGCCGATAGAACAAAAAAAAAATAACAAAGTATAAAAGCTCAACAGACTATGTATCACCGTCCTACGAAACTCAAAGATCGTAAGATGCGAGGGAGACATACAGAGATCGGTCTCAGCTTGTCGGGAGTCACGGAACCGGTAACAGATACTGAGGATACCTTAGCGTGTTGGCGAAACGTTAATCAGGACGCGCCAAGGACGGTGCATGTCGACGTCGGCCGAACTGCCCAAGGACCAGCAGTTTATGAAAACTATGTTTGTTAACATTTCGGTTGCTTTCGCAACCGAGTTCACATGAAATTCACTGCCTATTCAAATAATAACATGAACCAGGTAGGATGGTAGTATATTGTTAAATTAATTCATGTGGTTTCAGTGATTTGGCAAAAACAGTAGGCCAAATCAGTGAAAAATGCTTTATTCCCCACTTTATTTTGTCCAGCAATTTGGTTACAGACTTCATATCTTCTTTTTTTGGAAATATTGAATTTGTTTCGTATCCTATCGACACTGTATATAATTTTCCATAATATATTAATAATAATTACTTATGTAAATGATTTATATAAAAAATGTAGAAAGTCATAGGAAAGAAGGTGTTTTAATAAATGTTGTGAAAAATCAAGTGCTTTTTCAATAAATTATTTTCGATAGGTGGCCAAGATTTACCAATCTAAAATCTATTATCAAGCTTTGAGGGGATTAGGATCTCCCATTTTTTGTCAAGAAATAAAATAACTTATTTGGTTTACTAAATTGTGGTTTCTGAGCTTTTTGCGAATTTCTTTTTATCGTTGGGTGGCGAACTGCCCCAGGTACTTAGTCATTCGCTATTGTTGAACGTGTAGTAGCAATTCTTAAAATCATTCTTTCTACTACTAAGTTATCATTCAGCGTTCCAGGCATACGTTCTGCTGGCGTTCAATGTTACGCATGAATTACATCTTACATTAAATAATAAATAAAGTCGAGTTGATAGACTTGGAGGTGTATTATACCTAACATCATACCGCTAGGTCTTTCATATGTCAGTGGATAGCGAGGTGGATAGCCTATTATGCATACAACAAACTTTAGTTTTACAATCCTCCGCCCCAACCATCCCAATTTCACTCCCACCAAAAAAAATAGAAAACGATCAGGAACCCCTAAAATGGCTAAAAATGAGTATCTCACTACCCAAATTTCATCACAATCCATGCAGCGGTTACTGAGATTACAGTGCTACAAAAAAAGACATCATAAATCGCCCAAAAAGCGTATTATCTCAAAATCGAACATTTTCCCAATCACAATATTCTCCTCACCCATCGTTGTGAGGAGTAAAAGGATGGAACAAAGAGACAGCCACAGGATATGTGGATATATGTGGAAGAATAGCTTTGAGCTAAACTTCGCCCGCTACTGTAAGTTAATTAAATAAAGACTTTTTATTATTATTATTATTATTTGTTTGAGAAATTCTACTCTCAAAATACATCTCATCGCCACTGGATCACACCATTATACAGGGTGTCCCATGACGATTAAGACAAGCAATATATCGGAACTGGGCAGTAGTAGCGAATTATAATTTTGGGGGTGTAAATTAGAGCAAGTATAGTATCTTTTCTTATTATTGTATCACCCAATGAGGTATTTGTTTTTGGTCACGTGACGTCCGATTCAAAATTTTTAATGGGACACCCTGTATATTTGTGACTTTTTGTGTTCCTCCCGATAAAACAATTCCAACAAACTAGCACACTTGGCGTCTAAGGTGATTAAATCAGAGCTGCATGTACTTAAAGGACTGTACCACTACCATTTTATGAGACACACTAAAATAATTTAACTGTAGGGGTATATGTTAGAATCAATGGTAGTGGTACCATCCTTTAAGTACCTGTAGCTCTTGAACACTTTAGACCCCAAGTGTGCTAGTTTGTTGGAATTGTTTTATCGGGAGGAACACAAAAAGTCACAAATATACAGGGTGTCCCATTAAAAATTTTGAATCGGACGTCACGTGACCAAAAACAAATACCTCATTGGGTGACAGAATAATAAGGAAATATACTATATTTGCTCTAATTTACATCCCCAAAATTATAATTTGCTACTAGTGCCCAGTTCCGATATATTGTTTGTCTTAATCGTCGTGGGACACCCTGTATTTAGGACCCATATGGAATTATGATTATGACAACAAACCGTAACCATTTTAAATAGAACCACTTAGCATGCGCCAGCACTGAAATGTCATAACCAATAGATATTAATAAAAATTATCGTTTTACGTCTAAAATGTACTCATATTTAAGTAGTGTGGAAATTACTGAACTAATGTGGTGTTGGAATTGACCGCTGTTTCCTGCAAAATCATCGTCTTACTTTAAACATTGGAGTCACATGACAAGACAAAAAAATATTAGTACCATTCTTCAGTCCAGAATTCCAGTAGATTTTATAGGACTAATAATTATTTTCATTTCTTATAGTATAAATACTACGAGGGTTGCTCTATATCTCCGGCAAAGCCTTTCTGTCGTCTGCTCTCACAAGTATAAATACTGTTTGATATGTACCTTCAGTTGGCTAGTATCTAGTATTTACCTACATGGCACCTCCAAAAGACCTGACACATGTAAAAACAAATCATGTTTATACAAAAACTATGATATCTGTTGCAAATGGGACGTAGCGTGGCTACGGTTGTAGCAGCATGGCGCGCATGGATCGCAGAAGGGCGAATGCAGTGAGCTAGAGGTTCTGGAGCACGTAGAAGAACTACAGACCGGCAAGATCGTCTTCTAAGACTATTGGCACTTCGAAACAGAATGCGATCCACTCGAGCTGTTGCTGAAGCTTGCTAGGCAGCTATAGAGAAGCTGAACACTCAGTGTTGAGGTATCTTCAGGAGAATGTACAGAGGCCTCTCATTTCAATACAAAATGAAGTATAGACTATGACTGTGATGGATGTGGTGTACATAATATAAACATCCTGTATTTATGGTCCAGGCGGTAGGGTTTTTTGACAGTAAAAGGTGGGAAAGAAATGAAATTTGGTGGGATGGTAGACACTGGGTCCCCTGAATATAAGAATATATGTTCACTATACAGGTGTAAGACTAAAATAAAAAATTATGTCAAGTGGATTGACTCAGTACTTCCTACACATTACGGTGATACCAGTTTATTATTTTCCCATAGCATGAAGCTTTAGTCTGATATTCCTTGTAACCAAATAATCGCCAGCCCCCCTCCTAAAATTTACTTATTCCGCTAGGTCTTTCCTTAATTCACAGAATAGACAGCCTATTATCAATACTACAAACTTTTCAGTTTTACATCGCCCCACCCCCCCAACCACCCCAATTTCACCCCCACCTAAAAAAGGTAGGAAATGATCAGGAGCCCCTAAAACATCTAAAAACGAAGTTTGAGTTGTTTTCATTCTTTTAGTTTTTTGATTATTGCTACGCTGCCACTGACACGATTTTTAACAAACATACGCGTTTTCCATCCTCACCACGGTAATAATTCTGTGTCAAAATTTCATTAGGATCAATTGAATAGCGTCCACGTTACAAAATACAAAACGTTCTAAAGCAATAAATACTCGTATGTATACAGAAACTTCCAAGTCCCTTAGTTTCCGTAATAGGCTAGGCAATGTTCGGATGGACCTAAGAAGGTGATTTATGTCGCTAGGTTTTCCTTCAAAGGTTAGTAGACCGCCTAATATGAATACAAGAAATTTTTCAGTTTTTCAAACCCCACCCCCTAACCACCCCAACTTCACGCCCACCCAAAAAAAAAACGCAGAAAATGAGCAGGAACCTCTAAAATGCTTAAAAACGAAGTTTTAGCTGTTTTTATATTTTTAGTTTTTTTTATTATTTCTGCGGCGCCACTGGCACGATTTATAATAACTATACGCGTTTTCCATCCTCGCTACGGTAGTAATACTGTGTCAAAATTTCATTAAAATCAATTCAACAGTTTCCTCGTAACACAATATAGAACGATCTAAACCGATACTCTCGTATGTTTACACCAGAAAAATTAAGTCCTTCGGTTTCTGTAATAAGCATGGCAATGTTCGGATGGACCTAAAAAAGTTATTTATGTTGCTAGGTCTTCCTTCATAGGTCAGTGGACAGTCTATTATGAAAGCAACACATTTTTTAATTTTACAACCCCCCACCCACCAACCGCCCCAAATTCACCCCCACCCAAGAAAAAGTAGAAAATGATCAGGAACCCCTAAAACGCCTAAAAACGAAGTTCGAGGCATATTTGAAATTTCTCGTTTTCTGCTAATTACTCCGCCCCCCCTATAACGATTTTCAAAATTATAGGAACATTACCTACTACGACCCCACAACATAACGCTGCCCAAATTTCATCACAATCCATGCAGCGGTTACTGAGATTACGAGGGTAGAAAAACGCGACAGACAGACAGATAGACCGACGGAAATGAGTGACGTGGATTTTCGTTACGTAGACATTATAAAACGCCCAAAAAGCGTATTATGTCAAAATCGAAAATTTTCGCGATCACAATACTCCCCTCACCTATCGGTGTGGGAAGTAAAAGGAATAATATGATATAGTACCTACAAGGAGAGAACCATGTCTGTTTTACTTGAAAACTAACGAACCCTGAAAGTATTACAAGACCTTTGGAAAAATCTTGAATATTTTTTATTGCAACGGTTTCCCAAAAACGAAGTTTCAAGAATTTGTGAGGTGTTACAACAATCAGCATTTCTTATGTTAGCCGCCAACACCTACCGTCCTACCGTCCTACCACCGAATACTTAACACCACATAATTAGTTTTTAAATAAGCTTCCGGTGATTCGTTCGAAAACTTTTTTGTCGCTGGCATTGTGTAAAAAATTGTATCTTCGAGTAAATTGCTTTCGTACGGCCGTCCAGATCGATTCTTCTTCCACTTTGCCGGCGGCTCACGGTAGGTAAAGAAGAATAGCACCTCACAGGGCCGTATCAAGAATTATTTTGGAAAAAAAAACTGATCCCACCATTTATAGACCTGTGGCTCTTCTCAGCATCATGTCTAAGGTTATGGAGACTATCATCAACATACAGCTCCTGAAATACCTGGACAATAATAACATCATAAATGATCGCCAGTATGCCTTCCGTAAGCACAGGTCTACAGGTGACCTCCTTGACCACGTCACTCACTTGTGGAACAGGGCAATAGACAATCATGGCGAATCCCGTGTTGTTGCACTTGACATATCGAAAACCTTCAGCAGAGTGTGGCATGAGCGACTTCTGGTCAAGCTTGCTGCTTATGGACTACCACCTGGCCTGCGCCAGTGGCTGAATAGCTTTTTGAACGACCGATCTCTGTTTGTTGTAGTCGAGGGCTGTTCATCAGACGTATTTTCAATAAACGCCGGTGTTCCTCAGAGATCTGTCCTATCCTCTACACTGTTTCTGCTGTACATCAACGAGCTGCTGGAAATAACATCCAATCCAATCTACAGCTTCGCAGATGACAGTACATTAGTGTCGTGCATGGAACCAGGGAAGCCACTATCATCCCAGGAGACGGCACGTCGGCGACAGCAGCATGCCTCACAGATCAACGCAGATATCAAAACAATTGTCGAGTGGGGATTAGCAAATAAAGTACAGTTCAACGTACAAAAAACTCAGGCAACAACACTTACAAAGAAGTCTCACGATGGCTTACCAACCGTGGAAATGGAGGGTCACCCCATAGTCGAATCACCTTCCGTCAAGCTTTTGGGATTCAACATCAACAATAACATGTCCTGGCACGACCACGTCGTCAGTATTGCTAAAGCGGCATCCCAGAAGCTTGGAGTTTTGTTCCGCTGTAGGAAGTTGTATACACCAGAGCAACTGCTGCTGCTCTACAAGGCACAGATCCGACCATCGCTGGAGTATTGCTCCCATGTGTGGGGATGCGCTCCGAAGCATCCTCTTCAGCTTCTGGACACTATCCAGAAAAGAGCAATTAGATTAATCCATACGCCTAACCTCACAAAGGACCTCCACAGCCTGGAACATCGAAGGAGGGTGGCTGACCTATCCCTGTTTTACAGATTCTATCACGGAAGATGTTCGAGTGAGCTCTCTCAGATAATAACACCACAGACCGTCCGAACCAGGAAGACTAGAGAAGCTCTGCGAGCTCATCCTTACCAGGTCGAGGTCCTTACTCCCCGAACCAGTCTCCTCCAGCATTCCTTCTTTTGGAGAACTTCGACGCTGTGGAATCAGCTGCCGGGGAATTTGTTTCCCGACGGCTACAACCTGCAGCGTTTCAAATCTAACGTGAACCGATACTTATCCTCTCGCAGCGCTTCTACAGCGCCATAGACTTTCAGCCTATGCGGGAGGCCGACCATAAAAAAAAATGTTCATTTTGAATTGAAATTGAAACGAATCAGCGCAAATTGGCCAATTGCAGACACACTTTCTCGTGTCACGTCACGTTGAAACAAGTGGTTTTCGTTTATTTCGAGAAAAATGGCAAAATAGAAGTTGATAGAGGCGGTAAGGGCACACAAAGAGAGCTGATACGATGGTAATTATCAAAATTATTTAAAGGCAAAGTTGAAGAATCGGATTAAGGATAATATAGCAAATTAATTTTTCACATATTTGCGAGCTGTTATTTGGGTTTTTTAAGAAAAATTAAGCATAATATTTTACACATTGCTAGTCGTAAAGTAGTTTTTCTTACGCTATCGATTGATCCAGGGATTATAATTTACTGGGATTCCATCAAGTTCAAATATGAAATTAGTTTTAATCGATAGTTCATGAAACAAGGAATGTGCAAGCCGTTTGGCAGGATCTCAAGATTTTCAATCCTGTCAAACACTCAAAATGGGTAAATATAAATGGATGAAATGAAAAAAGTTAGAGGGGATGTACTTCAGAAAACGCGTTCCGATTTATTAGGTCATTTAAATTCCCTTTTACTTCCCACATCGATAGGTGAGGGGAGTATTGTGATCGCGAAAATTTTCGATTTTGAGATAACACGCTTTTGGGTGTTTATGATTTGGGTAGCGATATGGTATGGGGTCGTACCTAGTAGGTAATGCTGTTAAAATTTTGAAAATCGGTGCATGGGCGGCGGAGTAATAGCAAAAAACAAAAAAATTAAATATTCCTCGAATTTCGTTTTTAGGCGTTTTAGGGGTCCCTGATAATTTTCTACTTTTTTTTGGTGGCGGAAAAATTGGTTTATTTGGGGGGGTCTCAGTGGCGGCGCAGCAATATTAAAAAAACCAAAAATATAAAAACACCTCAAACTTCGTTTTTAGGCGTTTTGGGGGTGTTCCTGATCATTTTCTATTTTTTTTTTGGGTGGGGGTGAAGTTGGGGTGGTTTGGGGGTGGAAGGTTGAAAAACTCAAAAATTTGTTGTATTCATGATAGATTGTCCATTGACCTGTGAAAGAAATACCTAGCAGAATAAAACTTTTTTTGCGGTCGGGCGAGCGATGGTTTGGTTGCAAGGGATTCTAGACTATAGCTTCGTGCTATGGGAAAATAAACTGGTACCACCGTAATGTGTGGGAAGTACTGAGTCAATCAACTAGACTACATTTTTATTGGTAACATTTACTGGTGGTATTCAGTGAAAAATCACTTTAAATGTTAAAGACGGTGGTTACGCCCCCTGGTGACCATCTTGGAAACCTGCAAATATTTTTTAAGGACTTAATATTTTAGCTACTTTGATAACAATTTTTTGACTGCAAGTCCCTATGACGAATAGTTTCCAAGATACAAAACTTTGCATTCTTATCTACAGTGACGGCACCTATACAGTGACTTTATTTATTGGCTCAGATAAACCCGTCTGAGCCAACTTGAACTTAACTAAGTCCGGTCCTGGTGACGAAGAAGAAGAAGACATGAATGAGCAGAACTCGCTCGGTCGACTGACGGACGGTTTCCGATAGCACGCCAACAGCAACTGAAAAAGGTAGCTAAATTACATTTTTGATTTAGGTCTTTTTTTATTTTGTTAGCATTTTCATTCATCTTTGAAGTCATTAATTTTTCCGAGGGCGTACGAATGTGTATCAGGTAGCGACGTGGCAGGTTCCGAATTAATTCTGGTTACCAACGCAGTCAGCAGGGTTTCGACGACTTTTCTGCCACAATTTCCGTTCCTTCTACAATTGTAGTGCAGATGGAATTTAGTCCAGATCGTGGTAAATGTATCATTTTTAAAAGCTTTTATTAACTTCACTTGTATGTGGGTTTGTGAATAAACACCACCATTAACACAAAAAACAATTTGTTAGTTGTTACATCTAACGAAAAATCCATTAAGTTGGCATAAAACTTGTCTGCGGCAGATACCTATGTATTTTTTTTATGGTCAGGCTGAAAGCCTATGGCGCTGTAGAAGCGTTGCGAGAAGAAAAAGGTCGGTTCACGTTAGATTTGAAACGCTGCAGGTTGTATGCTTTAATAATAATGATAATTGTATTGCCTTTATAATATTAAATAAAATTACTTAAAATAAAAATTATGTAGTTGTAATGTAGTGTAATACCAACAGGCATAATCTCATATTAAAAAATATTATTTTATAATAATACATGTTATATGGTCCTTTAACAGATACCCTATTGTTAGCGACATTGTTGCAATAGATGTAATTTGATCTATCATAATGGTTCTTTATTTGCAACAGTGTTGTAGCAGACGCTTAGTCAGCATTAGATAACGACTTCCCAAGTAAACAGGCTCTCACAGCATCTCTTTGTTTAGCTAAGGTGCCCTAGAGGACACAGATGCTGAGTTAGCATTTAAAAACTATAAAAGTGTAGCTTCCATAACACCCATGTTCATAAACCCGGTTAGACTCCGTCATGTCAGTATTTAAGTAACGTTGTAACTTTGTAACATTTTTGAGACGCAAACTTGCGTCCTTACAATAAAGTAAAATTTTTTAAAAAGCAATTTTATTTGTTACCAACGTAACATATATTAGAAAAAAAGAAAAATGAGTGAATGCAAACAAGATATAGACGCCACAGTATTCTTGTAAAGCCGAAACCTTTTGAAAAAGCGTAATTTATCTAGCTTCTCAAAGTAATTTGGCCTGCTGTAAATACGCCTAGGAATTCCATACTCCACACTCCACTATATCGACAACTTCCACATCATCATCTAAAAAGTCGAAATCTTCCATAATCACGATAAAAAGACAGCACCAGATCACAATGATGCGATAATTAAATGCAAAAGGCAATTAAGTCGTGTTTAAGTCGCTAAAATCGAGCACTTTATATAGGAAGGTTTAAGGAGACTTTGAGTATTCCTTAATTGTTGTGCAACGAAATATTCTACATAAGCATGGTTTAAGAATGCTTAACGTTTAAGGCTTCCTTAGAAGAGTTGGTGCAAATGGGCATAAGTAAATTTCAAAACTTGTGTTTCGGGCTACCATTGTCCATACAATTTTGAGCAGCAAGTTTCCATTGATCTGCTATATTCAATCATATTCAAGTCAAAATTCGTCCTAAGACCTGATGCTTAAATATAACGAATGTCAAGTGAAAAGTGATCTACTTTCAGCTGTGTGACTTGGCGCTTTCCTACCATAAACCATAAAACATGTATGAGAAATGATGCACTGAAGGCAGGCGAATAACTAGAAACGGGGCTGTGCCAGCGACTGCGATATACATCGCGGCTCTGACAGCCGTTACTAAATTCATTAGCGTCTAATTAGCGTTACGAAAACCACCCAAACTCAACTCTACTCAACTATCATGCCTAATTAGGATGATGCGCTGCTGTTTCTTATGGATATGTTGATAATAGGAACACAGAAATATATGTACAACAAAGAAGTGTTATTCACACATAGTTACATTTATTTGAATCGGTAGCTAGTGTTTCTTTACAGCCAAAGGTACAAGAGAGTGTCAGAGGGACTAGTAGGATTTTGGTCTAAAAGTGTTTTGCTAAGTGAAATGAGCTCTGAGAATGATGTACGAAGTGGACCCCTATAGAAAGCCTATGGCGCTGTAGAAGTGATGCAAGAGGATAAGTGTCGGTGCACGTTAAATTTGAAGGGCTGCAGGTTGTAGCCGCCGGGGAATAAATTCTCCGACAGCTCATCCCACAGCGTCGAAGTTCTCCAAAGGAAGGAACACTGGAGGAGACTGGTTCGGGGAGTAGGGACATCGACCTGGTAAGGATTAGCTCGCGGAGCCTCCTAGTGTTCCTCATTCGGACGGCCTTTGGTGTTATTATCTTGGGAGAGCTTACTCGAACACCTTCCGTGATAGAATCTGTAAAACAGGGATAGGTCAGTCACCCTTCTTCGATGTTCCAGGCTGTGGAGGTCCTTTGTGAGGTTAGGCGTTTCCATTAGTCTAACTGCTCTCTTCTGGATAGTGTCCAGAAGCTTTAGAGAGTGCTTCGGACCGCATCTCCACACATGGCAGCAATACTCCAGCGGTGGTAGGATCTGTGCCTTGTAGAGCAGCAGTAGTTGCTCTAGTGTTAACAGCTTCCTACAGCGGAACAAAACTCCAAGCTTCTGGGATGCCGTTTTAGCGATACTGACGACGTGGTCGTGTCAGGACATGTTATTGTTGATGTTGATCCCCAAAAGCTTGACGGAAGGTGACTCGACTATGAGGCCTTCATTTCCACAATTGGTAAGCCAACGTGAGACTTCTTTGTAAGTGTTGTTGCCTGAGTAAAGTACGTTGAACTGTACTTTATTTGCTAATCGTCACTCGGCAATTGTTTTGATATCTACGTTGATCTGTGAGGCATGCTGCTATCTCCGACGTACCGTCTCCTGGGATGATAGTGACTTGCCTGGTTCCATGCACGATATTAACGTATTGTCGTCTGCGAAGCTGTAGATTGAATTGGATGTTATTTCCAGCAGCTCGTTGATGTACAACAGAAACAGTGTAGGGGATAGGACAGATCCCTGAGGAGCACCGGCGTTTATTGAAAATATGTCTGATGAACAGCCTTCAAGTACAACAACACAGATCGGTCGTTCAAAAAGCTATTCAGCCACTGGCGCAGGCCAGGTGGTAGTCCATAAGTAGCAAGCTTGACCAGAAGTCCGTCATGCCACACTCTGTCGAAGGCTTTCGATATGTCAAGTGCAACAACACGGGATTCGCCATGATTTTCTATTGCTCTGTTCCACAAGTGAGTGACGTAGTCAAGGAGGTCACCCGTAGATCGATGGTTACGGAAGCCATACTGGCGATCATTTACGATGTTATTGTTGTCCAGGTATTTCAGGAGCTGTGTGTTAATAACAGTCTCCATAACCTCAGACATGATGCCGAGAAGACCCACAGGTCTATAATTGATGGGATCGGTTTTCTTGCCTTTCTTGGGGATGGGTTGTACGCAGCCAATCTTCCATGCAGCGGAAAACACGCCTCGCTGATACGATAGTTTGAAGAACTTGCAAAGAATAGGTGCAAGCTCAGCGGCACAGCGTTTAAGGACAATGGCTGGAACTTGGTCAGGACCAGTAGCTTTCTTCGTGTTTAAAATGTTTCTTAAACTCATTCTATGGGCGTGCAAGTGAAGTGATAATTCAGCCACCAATACTAACGAAATAGTTTTTGTGAGCTGACATCGCTATCAAATATGTTAAATATTTATTATTATAAGTATTTGGTATCATGAACAATATACCAACACGTAATTATTTAATATTTTTTAAATATTATAACATATCTAACCCATATTATACTAGTTTCGTTAAAAACGATGGCGTAAAATTCATAATAAGCCCAGTTTATATAATACCCAGCTTCCCATGCAGGTATTGTACTTTTTCTAATAATAGCTACCAAGTTTCAATTGCAGTATATTATATTTTACATCAAACTTACGTTGTTAGCCTATATACGAGCAATGAATCTATTATATAAATAATATTTAAGGTGTCAAAGAAAAAAAAAACAAACGTTGTCGAGTTTTTTTCCGTAAAAATGCAGTAAAAGTAAAAGTAATTTAGAAATTCCGTTTTTTGTAGAGAAACTGACGACGGCGACGGCTAGGTTGCGAAAACCACTCATTCTGTTTATGGAGAAATTTTGTGTGATCCCGTTTCTGAAAACGGCTTCTTTTTTTGATAAACAGTAAGTACAGCGCCAGTTATGAACAGTTGATTTGATGTTTAAATTTCATGAATAAGATAAATACACATATATAGAAGGTGATTTCTTAAACCATGTTCCTTTAAAAACTTTATAGGGTCGTAAATAAGTATATAGGTATTCAGTAAAAAATAAGAATAATAACAATTATATTTCAAAAACGTATCCTGTGCTTGCAACTTATGTTTCATTGGCCTTCTAATAAATTTACTTTTTTTGTCAAATTTTATAGGTATAGGTGTTTATTTTTCATGGCCTGCTAGGTTGCCTACACGCAGGAAAATTGAAAAACACCGATTTGACTGAAAATTTCAAATAAAATGAAAACAAAAAAAAAATTGATATTGACAACACTATATCGTTAGAAAGATGATCAAATTTTACATTTGATTCTATAAACAAAAATAGGTATTCATATTCGAAAAAATCAAGTTATCTGTGATTGAAGTCTCTTTAGTGAATCTGCTGATTTCTCCAAGTACAAAAAGAATTCAAATTTAGCCGTCTGACCTAAGGTGACGCATTTCACGCCTAGTCGTACCGCAAAATCGCAGCCTTCTAAGTTTTATAATCGCTGCGATATTCAATTCTTTTCTGTTATCTACTTATATTAAAAATGGTGATTTGCGCCTAAACGGTTCGTTTGAAGTTCCATATATGATACATAAAGTCACACTAGAATTCACCAAGGAATCCAAATATGCAATAATACATAGGGGGTTCCATTAAAAAAAATGTAAGTTTGATATGAATCACCCTGTACAAACGTCAAAACTTAAGTAAAAATATTTTTACGTTAGAGCCCTCAAGGGTCCTTACCATGAACAAGGGACAGATTTCTGAAATATCTTTTATTAAGCCCCGCAATCTTCCATCCACTCTCTATTGGCCCACCCTGTATATGATCAAAAATAGCAGATTTTTGGTAAGATTACAGCTTTGCGCGTATGGGAAGATATGTTTATAATTGAATAAAAGTACGTATTCTTCTCGTTCGAGATTTTATTTTTATATGTGTTTGGGTGTTTTTTCAGAATCATCATCATAGTCACAATGTCTTAACAGACATGTTGTGAAATCGTAAAATGCATTAAGTCGGAGCTAGAGTATTGCCGACACGAATATTATCAATAGTTTTGAGAACTGTAGCTCGCCATCGTTTGCGATTTACTGTCAGTTTAGTGGCGCTCTTGATACTCATATCCAGCAACTGTTTCGTCGTATCCATCCAGCGTGTAGGGGGAAGGCCACGGCGCCGCCCACTCGGGCATGACCCTGAACTACAAGTTTCTCCATATTATCGATTCTGTGTATATGTCCGAAGAATGTAAGCATTCTCGTAGACACAATGGAGGATAGTCTCTTTGGATTACCGAGCTCATCCAGTATGGAAACGTTAGTTCGATGGGCGGTATAAGGAACTCTCAGCATTCTCCTCCATGTCCACATTTCAAAAGCATCTATGCGAGCTCGATCTGCCTTTTTAACAGTCCAAGTTTCCGAGGCATACAACAATATGGAGAACACAAGAAACTGAACCAGCGACATTTTTGTAGCTTTAGTGATGTTATGGTCACGCCATATTTTAGTGAGCTTTGTCATGGACACACGTGCCTGTTGAATGCGCCGTCGAATCTCATTTTCACAACTACCCGAATTGTCGATCAAAGAACCGAGATACACAAAACTTTGAACTACTTCACAACGGCCTATTGATGACTTTATTTCTCGATTATTATCGTGCTCTCTATCTACCATCATAAACTTGTTGTAGTTAATGCCAAGACCATACGCTGCGCTGTGTTGTTCTAAGATGTTTAACAGAGCTACTAGTCCTTCCTGAGAAGCAGCAGTAAGGGTTGTATCGTCAGCAAATCTTAAGTTGGATATTTTGCTTCCGCCAATAGTTACACCGCCATTCCAGTTGTCTAATACCTGTCTCATCACAAATTCAGAGTAAATGTTAAACAACATCGGAGATAATACACATCTCTGACGAACTCCTTTTCTGGTTGCAGTTTGACTAGACAGGTTACCATCAATTCTTACACGAGCCGAATTAGACTCGTAGAGTTGCTGTATAAGAAACACTAGGTGATAAGGAACTCCCATAGAGATGAGGATTTCCCGCAGTTTAGGCCACTTTACGTTATCAAACAACTTAGAATAGTCCAGTCCTTCAGAATATGTAATTAGTAAAAATGTGTCTGAAGTTTTGGATACTGTTTACGTCAACGCATTACCTCAATTCTAAACATGGTACGCATACCTGGCAAACCAAAGTTACCTAAAACGTGAAAAATACTATGAAACGATGCATTGTGCATTTTGCAACAACCTCGCTACAATTTTATAACAAGGTGTGGATAACTAACCAAGGAATATCTCCCAAACCGCATCTAAAATGATAACAATGGATTCAGTCAACCATATTTTTTTATAACACTACAAATTCGGGTTATGGAAATACCAGAGCAATGCTGTACAATGCAATATTGTTTTTGTTTGTATGCATCCCAAAATAATCGCTGAACATTTTGGGTGAAACAATCGCAATAAAGAAAGGTATATAAAGTTTGCACAATTACCATAGAGAGCGTCTAAAATTTTATATAGACGGTAGCCTTAACAGGGCGTTTTTATTTGACCAGATTTCCGAAATTTTTAGTTTTAACTGCACGAGTACTTATGAAAACATTATTGGTATTATCTGCTACCAATCTTTGGTTGCCTGAAGTAAACCAGTTCGCAGAAAGTCCAATAAAGCATACGGAAAGACAGCTAGCATAAGCTATTAGACAATGGATAATCACTGGCTTTAGAAAATGGTACCGTAAAATATTTTGTGATGTATTATAATATATGTATGCCTATACCCGCCACAAGGCTCAGCCTTCTAGGGGTGGCATTTTTTGTAGTTTTCTTGCAAATAAATGAATGAATGAATGAAAAGAGAGAACACAATTGTTGGTGAACAACCAAACACATATTTCACAACCTTTTCTTTTTTTCTCCAGACTCTACACCCACAAAGTGATTTAATAACCGCTCTATATTTTCTTTAGTAAATCTATACAATACTTTAATTTAACGATCACATCTACTTGGGCGATTACTGTGGGGATTAGTAAATAAATTACAGTTTAACATACAGAAAACTCAGACAACAACACTTACGAAGAAGTCTCACGTTGGCTTACCAACTGTGGAAATGGAGAGTCTCCAATAGTCGAGTCACCTTCCGTCAAGCTTTTGGGAATCAATATCAACAATAACATGTCCTGGCACGACGATGTCGTCAGTACCTATTGAAAGGACCACATAACTCCGAAATATATCTTTAACAAGACATTCGAAGCTATAATAAGAGATCAAGAACTCAGTGAAGTAAACAACCTGCATCGGGAAATAGTCTGGTACACAGATGGATCAAAGACCGAGCAAGGCACAGGAGCGGGAATCTTTGGAAGAGGAACTAGACAGAGCATTCTGCTAGGAAAATACGCTTCGGTATTTCAGTCAGAGGTGTACGCCATCCCGCACTGTGCAAGGATAAACAATCAGCGATCCTACAGAAACAAGAGGATCGCAATACTTAAGACAGTCAGGTTACACTTAGGGCACTAGAAGGGCCCAAGGTTACGTCTCCTCTAGTCTGGGAATGCCTACAAGAACTGGGAAGGCTGGCAGAACACAACAAAGTAACTTTGGACTGGGTGCCAGGACACTCAGGCATAAAGGGGCAATGAAAGGGCGGACGAGCTAGCAAGACTAGGCTCGTCTGTTCTATACATTGGAGCAGAACCCGCCCTGGGGGTGCCTAAAAGCACAATCAGACACTAGGTCGGAGAATGGATGAAACATCAGCACAAGGAGCAGTGGAACTTGTTACCAGGATGTGTTCATGGAAAAACATTCATTAAAGCTCCATGCAAGAAAACAGCTGAAACACTGCTCTCCTTGAGTAGGAGTCAGCTCCGAATAACGACGGGTCTCCTCACAGGACATTGTGACCTGAAGGAACACCTGAATAAAATGGGACTCTACAATGGAGACCTCAGTGCAGACTGTGTGGAAGAGGAACTGAGTCAGCCCTACATGTGCTCTGTGAGTGCGAAGCGCTAGATCACAAGAGACCACAGCTCTTTGGGAAGACCAAGCTAGAACCAATGGAGAACAGCTCGGCACCAGGACCAGTAGGAAAACTGCATAAACTTATACAGCGTTCTAGATTGCTGGAGTGGATACTGTAAATGAGAGGAGTAATAATACAATAGGCCTTAAGACTTAAGTATTGACGGGGACAGTAAGGTCGGACGGCTCCTGAGAAAAAAACCTAGTGATAAAACGGCATCTCAGAAGCTTGGAGTTTTGTTCCGCTGTAGGAAGCTGTATACACCAGAGCAACTACTACTGCTCTACGAGGCACAGATCCGAGCATCGTTGGAGTATTGCTCCCATGTGTGGGGATGCGCTCCGAAGCACTTTCTGAAGCTTCTGGACACTATCCAGAGGAGAGCAATTAGACTAATCGATACGCCTAACCTCACAAAGGACCACCACAGCCTGGGACATCGAAGGAGGGTGACTGACCTGTCCCTGTTTTACAGATTCTATCACGTAAGATGTTCGAGTGAGCTCTCCTAAATAATAACACCAAAGGCCGTCCGAACGAGGAACACTAGAGAGGCTCTGCCAGCTCATCCTTACCAAGTCGAGGTCCCTACTCAGCGAACCAGTCTCCTGTAGCATTCTTTTGGAATGAGCTGCCGGGGAATTTGTTTCCCGACGGCTACAACCTGCAGCGTTATCAAATCTAACGTGCACCGACGCTTATCCTCTCGCAGCGCTTCTACAGCGCCATAGGCTTTCAGTCTTTGCGAGACACACCACACCGTAAAAAACATTCTTGGTTTATATTTTTTAGAATGAAAATAAAACACGAACTCATCCATAGCTGTGTCATGGTACAACCTCTGTCTGTTGCCCATATGACTCCAAAATTATGGAGTAGATACCCACCCTGAAGGGTTTGAAGTACTTTATGTCAGGTAAGAATCATCACCATAGTCACAATGTCTTAACAAACATGCATTTACACATTTTACGAGTTTCTCTTGGGATATCTTTAAGATCTTTAATGCAGTAGTTTCCCATTTGCTTTCTGCATCCTCATGCCGTTGACCAGATGGTATCTACTGGTTCATCCGCCTTTAGGGGCATTTTCTCACCCCAAGGACAAGAAGGTGTCCTGACTCTTCTCAATTCGTCCACCCGAAGCTGTTGGTTGAGAAGAGGTTAGTGCTTATGCCGACAGTAGTTCGGTGTTCCTTTAAGTCGCCTTTTACGACACGCAGGATATACGATGGGAGATATTCTAATAAGGAAAACAATTAAAAAAATCATATTCACATGAAATGTTTAAGTACAGAGTAAGTCATATAGAATAGGATAGCAGCTCCAGGTTGGTAAATAAATATTCTACTAGCAGATTGCAGGAAACAGTATGCTATGGAATGCGCTATTCTGGTAATAGTGTAGATTCTGAACAACAAGATGGTCGCAGTTACTGAAGGATTTGTCAGCAAGTACAGGAAACTTATCAGTATGAAGAAAGGAATGTTCTCCAGGTCATTCAGGTGGGCTCTGCAATGGAAAAATCCACTGTTATTCTATGTATATGCAAGATGCAATTTTGAAATGTCGTCTTTATAATTATTATTACAGATATAGTGTTATTTTAAGTATCAAAAGGTCATATTTAAAGCTTTATCTAAGCGTTTTGAAACTAACCAGTTTTGAATTTCTTGCATCAATTTATGAAGTAGCTAGATGAGCTGTTATTTTGCATCCAAACCTTAAGAAAATGTAGTCAAGTCGATTGACTCAGTACTTCCCACACATTTCGGTGATACCAGTTTTAATATTTCCCCACAGCATGAAGCTATAGTCTTTGAGTTTTACAACCCCCACCCAAAAAAAAATTGAAAATGATCAGGAACCCTTAAAATGCCTAAAAACGAATTTTGAGCTGTTTTCATATTTTTATTTTTTTTAATATCACTGCGCCGCCACTGAGACGATTTCTAAAAATCATACGCGCTTTCTATCCTCGTCAAAGTAGTAATACTGTGCCGAAATTTTAATAAATAACATGAATTCAGTAGTTTCCACATTATAAAATACAAAACGACCTAAAGTAATACTCTTATGTATACATCGCAAAATTATCCAAGTCCCTAGATCTTTTCCTCTCAGGTGAATGGACAGCCTATTATAATATAAATACAACAAATTCTTCAGCTTTACAACGCCCCACCCCCCAACCACCCCAATTTCACCCTATCAAAAAAAGTAGAAAATGATTAGGAACCCTTAAAACGCCTAAAAACGTTTCAGAAATATTTGAAATTTTTTATTTTTTGCTAATTACTCCGCCGCCCATGAACCGGTTTCCAAAATTATAGCAGCATTACCTACTACGACCCCACACCATATCACTACCCAAATTTCATCAAAATCTATGCAGCGGTTACTGAGATTAGGAGGCTAGAAAAACGCCAACACACAGACAGACCGACAGACCAACAGACAGACCGGCAGACAGAACGACGGAAATGAGTGACGTGGATTTTCGTTATGTAGGCATCATAAAACGCCCAAAAAGTATATTATCTCAAAATCGAACATTTTCGCGATGACAATACTCCCCTCACCTATCTGCGTGGGAAGTAAAAAGGACTAGCAAAAAACCCAGAAAATGTAGAGAAAGAAGTTTATAGTTCTTTTATAATAAATAATAAATTGTGTATGGAACCTATAAGCATTACCTTCTGTATCTATCAATTTTTTCATGACTTCTAACTTTTGCGTTGACCAATGCTCCATCTTCAGGATTTAGAGGAACCTAAAATAAAACATTTTTTGTCTGGAAGTTTTTTTGCGGAATATCATTTTTTTCTTGCAGAATTTACAATATAATAAAATACTATAAAAAAATACCCTGGTTTTGTATACTAGTGGTTCTCAAAACAGTCTTCTTGTATGATTTTAAGGTATACATTCATACCAATAACGGTATCGGTACCAGTATTGCAATTTTTGAAAATTGATTAATACCTACATTGTTTGGTACACTTAGGGCCGGTTTTTCAAACTGTGATTAACTATTAATTAATCTCGAATCATGAAATTACGAATTACGTCTTATTTACCAATTGAACTCCAGAAGTGTTTTTCATAGCACATATAAATTGATAATTTGCTAATTTTTGATTACGTAATGTTGGCTACACTGGGGATCACCATTCTATTAAATTGTGTGTTGTAAGTTGGGCGATATTTGTCTAATTTTGTTGTTCGGTGGTATTTTGGCCCTTGTAATGGTGATATATGTCACAATTAGTCATCATAACGTCACTTTTGGAAATACTATTGCGCTAATTTCACTTGAAATCTCGTTTAGTTTTACGGCTAAATTTTGATGAAAACATAACTTGGTCATGGACTCTGACAATAGGTAAGCATGATATTCTGAATCATATATTCTTGTCTTTCAATAATTCCTCAGAGAATATAGCTGTGTAAATTTTAAATACAATTACAGAGGTAGGAATGTACATCGAAAGAGGTTACCAAACTTCGCAAGTCAAGAAGAAGCCCTTGTAAAATTAGTGAATAAATATAAATGCACTATTGGACTATTGAAAGTTAAAATAGCAGAACCACTACATGGAAGGAAAAAGACGTGTGTTGGAGAAAAATTGAGCAAGAGATTATTGTGAATGAAAATGAATTTAAATATTGGAGATGTTATAGAAATCAAATATAACAATTTGAAACTAAAAACCAAGCTTAAGTTTGTTCTTCATCACTTGAATGGGCATTTATGTCATAATCCATATTGAAATCCAAAGATAACAGCGATTATAGGTTATCAGAATATCGTAACTTCTGACATGTGTAACTGTCAAATCTATTTTAATTAATAATTATTCCTGGTAATCATAACTAAAACCTCTGATTAGCTTAATTTGTAATTAATCCCCAGTTGCGAGCAAATTATGAATTAACTGCCAATTGAAAAACGCATATTTTGCGCTAATTTCAAAATTCACTTTAATTTGTACTTAATTACACTTTGAAAAACCGGGCCTTAGAGAGTTTTTCGTTTTGAACAATTCTGAACAACATTTTAAGCTCTAATTATAAAGGGTGTTAATTAAGTACGTTAACAAACTTTAACCACGAATAGTACTCCGAAAAATAGAAAGAAAATGTCATACGGACATGGGTCCAGAAGTGCTTCCTAAGGGAGCTACGCCCCTTTGCATGGGGCACCCTGAAGACGGTTTTCCCTCGATATTCTCGAAACCATTCATAACAAAATTACGAAATTAGGTACGATGGGTAAACTTTTGACGCTGAATCTGATTCTGGATTCATAATTTCACAATTTTAATCATAGGCGTATCATACGGGAGGAGTTAAGGGTAAAAATAACCCCGTTTTCTAAATGGTAATTTTTTGACATTTTGATTTTAGAATATGGTATTTCAGAGATTTCTACGTAAAAATGGTCTCTTGGTACATCTCGATAGGTCTAACCGTTCTCGAGAAATGAACATTTATTTATTTACAATAATAGCCTGCATCGATTCAATAATTTGCATTTTTCTCGAAAACGGTTAGCCCTATCGAGATGTACCAAGACACCATTTTTACGTAGAAATCTCTGAAATACCATATTCTAAAATCAAAATGTGAAAAAAATTACCATTTAGAAAATGGGGTTATTTTTACCCTTAACTCCTCCAGTATGATACGCCTCTGATTAAAATTATGAAATTCTGAATTCAGAATCAGATTGAGCGTCAAAAGTTTACCCATCGTACCTGATTTCGTAATTTTGTTATGAATGGTTTCGAGAATATCGAGGGAAAACCGTCTTCAGGGTGTCCCATGCAAAGGAGCGTAGCTCCCTTAGGAAGCATTTCCGGACCCATGTTCATATGACATTTTCTTTCTATTTTTCGGAGTACTATTCGTAGTTAAAGTTTGTTAACATACTTAATTAACAACCAATAGATTGCATCAACCTGTACTAAATTCTAATCTTTTCTTTTATATTAAATTCAAATAAGAAACTACTACAACACTAGAACACTGAACAATCTATGAATATGAGTAATTTAATATTAGTCAATACCTACTTGATAGTAAATCCTAGACCAGCCTGTCAAAGGAATCATCAATATAGTTTTCATTATTAGCACTGCAGTATAAAAGATCCATGTCTCCATCAAAACACTATTTATATCCAATGCAAACATTTTCACTTTTCACCTAGTTTTTCTACAACATACACAAACAGCTATACGTAGTTTACTAAATTGAGATTTTTCCAATGGTATAATCACAGTAAAGTTGACCTTGTGATTTATTTATCTAGCTACCATTAGACACTCATTACTGGTGATGCACTTGAATTTACTATTTCTAGTTTCTACTGATTTATAGAAATGATATCAGGTTTTTATTGATAAATAAGTTCAATTAAATACCTAAATAAAAAATTTTAATCAAGTTGGTTGACTCAGTAGGTACTTCTCGAACATTTTCGTATTTCAAAGCGTACAGCAATAGTATGGTCTCATCATCATTTATTTGTAACTATACGATACAAAATACCGAAAAAATGGAGTCAAGTTGATTGACTCAGTACTTCCCACACACAATGATGATACCATTTTATTATTTCCCATTGCATGAAGCTATAGTCTAAAATCCCCTTGCAACTAAATTATCTCCCATCTGCCCGCAAAAACAACATCCAACACAAAAAACCCTCGTAAATAGTTTCTTGCGTCTCCCTCCTTTGGAACTATACTGTATTCACAGCCAAGCTAGACCAAATGAAAACAAGCCCGCGTGCGTGATCGGCTCATGTCGGCAGGGTCACTAATAGTCCAGTACACTATGTGTGAATTGTATGTTATAATCCGGCAAGTAAAAACCCCCAAGACTGACTAGAAATCAGATCCAAAGATGCGATGTCAAGTGTTCATTGCCTAAATGATCATTTCAAACTGGCAACTGGCTACTTTTAAGTTGCAATGGGTTAATAAGGCAACTCTTTTAAATAGTAATATAAAATTCCATAATTGCATTGGACTATAGCTATCGCGTTCGCAGATGGCAGCGGACAGTAACCACGCTAATGCTGCGTGCGACTGTTTATGTGGAGTCTATCTTGGGATTAAATATACTGTAGAACACCACAGTTTTTTCTGCATGCTTCAACTGGACGATGCGAAACGATCAAGAGCCTCCAACCCGTCGAAAAACGAAGTTTGGGCTAATTTTATGTTTCTGGTTTTTTGATTATTGCTGCGCCGCCACTGACACGGTTTTTCAAAAACAGAGTCGTTTTCCATTCTCGCCGCGGTGATAAATTCTGTGTCAAAATGTTATTAAAATCAATTCAATAGTTTTCGCTTTACGCAATATACATAGAACGAAATAAAGCAAAACTGGTATGTACAGATCACAAAATTGGTTTCTGTAATAGGCAAGCCAATGTTCAGATGGACCTAAAAAAGAGTAATATGCCGCTAGGTATTTCTTCTACAGGTCAATGGACAGACTATTATGAATACAACAAATTTTTCAGTTTTACAACTATTGAGCTGTTTTCATATATTTAGTTTTTTTATTATTGCTGCGCCGCCACAGACACTATTTTTCCAACACAGACGCGTTTTCCATCCTCGCTGCGGTAGTAATACTGTGTCAAAATTTCATTAAAATCAATTCAATAATTTTCGCGTTACGCAATATAGAACGATCTAAAACAATACTCGTATGTATACCTACATCACAAATTCTAAGTCCCTTGGTTTTTATAATAAGCACGGCAATGTTCGGATGTAGGTAAAAAGTGTATTATGCTGCTAGGTTTTTCATTCAAAGACCAATGGACAACCCATGAGTACAGCAAGTTTTTCAGTTTTACAACCCCCCACCCCCCAACCACCCCAAATTCACCCCCACCCAAGAAAAAGTAGAAAATGATCAGGAACCCCTAAAACGCCTAAAAACGGAGTTTGAGTCATATCCGAAATTTTTCGTTTTCTGCTAATTACTCCGCCCCCCGTATAACGATTTTCAAAATTATAGGAACATTATCTACTACGACCCCACAGCATAACGCTGCCCAAATTTCATCACAATCCATGCAGCGGTTACTGAGATTACGAGGGTAGAAAAACGCGAACAGACCGACAGACAGACAGACCGACGGAAATGAGTGACGTGGATTTTCGTTATGTAGCCATCATGAAACGTCCAAAAAGCGTATAATCTCAAAATCGAAAATTTTCGCGATCACAATACTCCCCTCACCTATCGGTGTGGGAAGTAAAAACAGACCCTAGTAATGCTAATCCCAAAATATTGTATAGAAAGCCAACAAATCAAGGAGTTTTAGTAAAAAATCGTTAAAATCCCATATCTTTTAATGGTGACAGTTCGGACACCATAACATTTAACAAAATCCATCAGAAATGACCTAAATAATAACGTCTTTCAATATTCAGCACGACATACCAAGTAACCCTGTATAGTGATATGTCTAAATGATACATTTATAAAGTGCCCCACAGACATCGTTCTTTTTCATCAGGTTTGCACGACGTGCCAACCGATCACACTCATTTCGGTCCGTGTGTGCCGAAAAACCGTCGTGTTGACCGTCGTTCCAAAAAATCTGTCCGAGCTTGATTTTACCCGTCGGTTTCGAACGCCATCGTGCAATCACGACGGGATTTTGCAGTGTCGTTCTAGTTTCAGGTATAATTTGTAAAAATGGGGGGGATATCGCAACTGAAAATTTCAAATCCTCGTAGCTTCTACCCGTAGCAAGGAATCTCAATGTAGCTGTCAGACGTTCATGAGGGTAAATACTTTGTCTCATCCAAGTATCCTGTTTTTTTATTAGAGGTGCTACTGAATTAAGTAACTCTAAGTATGTTTCTTCATCCATCCTCAAATAATTGTACCAATCCCTTGGTTCCAGACGCAATTCTTCTAATAGATTTATATGGCAGAATTGGCATCTTTTTAAAAGCCACTGTTTCACCCATTTAGAACGTTCTTTCTTGCTGTATTTCACTTTAATAGCTAAAGCCGCCGCCAATGCTAAAGTATTATCCATCGTCGGACCAAAAATTTCCGAGAAACTGAAAGAAAACCGAACTGTGTGTGGAGGTATCGTTCCATCGGTTTTACCGACATCGGTTGGCACGTCATGCAAACCTGATGAAAAAGAACGATGTCTGTGGGGCCCTTAAGGTTACTTGAGAGTAGAACCTGAAATTCTCATAGGCAAGCCTCTGATCAGTCCTAGAGGCCTCCTAATGTCTTCAACATGATACTGCTATATTTTAATTCGATATTTTTTTGGCCGTTGGTCGGGCGTGTATATCCAGTAGCACTTTTAAATCGAAGCGTAAAGAATATCAGCCTTCACACTACTGCATCTCCGCATCTGGCTCTGCTGCCCGGTCCAGTCGACCTTGGAACACCTTCTTTTGTTAATAATAAATAATAACGTGTTTTTTTCGATCGAACACAGCCGACAGTTTGATTGCCACCTAATAGATGAGACGACATTCCTATAGGTACCGAATGTTTCACTTCATGTCTTCAGGAAGCTTCCAATGATTAAGTGCAGCATGTGTGTCTTGGTCATCATAAAAGAGGTTTTTCATCTATGCCCTTTTCCAATGACGTAGATATAACTTTTATAATTACTTAGATATTAGATATTATGTAGGAACTATAGGGAATATCCATACTAAACAAACATTATTTTTCGTCCAAACTAGTACGGCAGCATTCGAATGAAGCTGAAAAGTATATTATGTTGTTCCTTTACAAGGCAACGAAGAGCCTACTACAAATGCAAGAAATTTTCCACTTTCACAACCCTCCACTCCCAAATTTACTCAATTTTACCCCTCTAAAAAATGTGAAAAACGACCAGAAACCTCCAAATCGTCTATAAATCAAGTTTGAACTGTTTTTATATTTTTATTTTTTTTTATTATTGTTGCGCCGCCACTAAAAACCATACTTGGTTTCCATCCTAACCGAAGCAATAATGCTGTATCTAAGCTTCATTGAAATCAATTCAATAGTTTCCACGTTACATAATACAGGTATTTTTTCACAGGTCGATGGACAGCTTATGAAGAATACAACAGATTTTTCAGTTTTACTACCCTCACCAAACTACCACAATTTCACCCCCATCGAAAAAAAAGTAGAAAATAATCAGGAACCCCCAAAAACGCCTAAAAACAAAGTTTGAGGAATATCTGGAATATTTTGTTTTTTGCTAATTACTCCGCCGCCCATGCACCGATTTTCAACATTATAGGAACATTACCTACTCCACAGCATATCGCTACGCAAAATTCATAGCAACTCATACAGCGCTTCCTGAGATTACGAAGCTAGAAAAGCGCCAACAGACAGACCGACAGACAGACCGACAGACAGACCGACAGACAGACCGACAGACAGACCGACAGACAGACCGACAGACCGACAGACAGACCGACAGACAGACCGACAGACAGACCGACAGACAGACCGACAGACAGACCGATAGACAGACAGACAGACCTACAGACAGACTCACAGACAGACAGACCTACAGACAGACTGACAGACAGAGAGACCTACAGACAGACCGACAGACAGACAGACTTACAGACAGACCGACAGATAGACAGCCCGACGAAAATGAGTGACGTGGATTTTTGTTATGTAGACATCATAAAAACGCCCAAACTTTGTTTTTAGCTATTTTAGGGATTCCTGATCATTTTCTACTTTTTATTGGATGGGGGTGAAATTGGGGAGTTTGGAGGGTGGGAGGTTATGAAACTGAAAAATTTGTTGTATTCATTATAGGCTGTTGTCCATTGACCAGTGCCCGCTATATTAATGATCCATACTTCATACATAGTAGTGGTACATTAAAGGGTGCAAGGTTTCTCCTCATATGATTTTCTGACATGCTCGAGTAACTCGCAAAATTCTCGTTGGGCTCTCCTACTATAAGGATGAGTAAAACATCGCAGTAAACTAAGACATAATAACAAACGCGACACTAGAGTGCGACATATAACAGCTCTTCTGATGGCTTCTCGGTCCATTGTAATGTAACAAGATAACATGCCGGATCGACTTTTTGTGACAAAGTTCCTCGGTATCGGTACCAATTTCATCAATGAATTCTTCCAAGTGCGTGCAATGTAATTTTAAGTAAATATATTTACGGTTTGAGACGCGTGGTGAATTTAACTAGGCAGTGATTTTCGTTTGCGGTAAAACGGTGTTTTAAGTGAATTTTATGAAAAACGCTTTTTTCCACGAATCTGATGGTGAAGCCGTGACGACATTCAGCATTACGTCTTGGTTATCAAGGCGAAGTTTTACTTGTCCTCGCGAAAATCTCTTTACATTTTTGATCAACTATCTATAACAAGACAAGCTTTTCTACATGACGTTAACGTTAAGACAAATCATCTGCGTGAGCCTAATGTCGCTCATTGATCATTGTTTGTCATTTGTAACATTATGATTATAGATATAGAAAATGTTTGTACTAGAGATAGAACGTTGTAGTTTCTTACTTCCCACAACGATAGGTGTTATTAGGTGTGAATTTTAGATAATACACTTTTTGAGCGTTTTATCATGTCTACATAACGAAAATCCACGTCACTCATTTCCGTCGGTCTGTCTGTCGGTATGGCTGTCGGTCTGCCTGTCGGTATGTCTGTCGGTCTGTCTGTCGGTCCGTCTGTCTGTCTGTCTATTGGCGTTCTTCTAACGTCGTAATCTCAGTAACCACTACAAGGATTTTGATGAAATTTGTGCAACAATATGCCGTGAGGTCGTAATAGGTAATGCAGCTATAGTTTTGAAAATCGGTGCATGGGCGGCGGAGTTATTACCAAAAAACCAAAAATTTCAAATATTCCCCAAACTTCGTTTTTGGGCGTTTTAGGTGTTCCTGATCATTTTCTACCTTTTTTGGGTGGGGGTGAAATGTGGGGTGGTAAGGGGGTGGGGGGTTGTAAAATTGAAAAATTTGTTGTATTCATAATAAGACTGTTCACTGACCTATGAAGGAAGACCTAGCAACATAAATAACTTTTTTTTTTGTAATTCTCCAAACGAATGAAATAATGAACTTTTAAGCCCGATTTTATCAACATGCATATTTAACAAAGACTTTGACAAAGCTTTTCCTTGGGATGTTGTTTAGCAAAAGCTTTGTATTGGGTATTGAGGGCTATGTTAATAAGTATCATCCAATAGTAATTTATCAATATTGAAAACAAAACGCCAAAGCTGGATGACGGTTTTATCAAAAATATTTTAGAATTTATGGATCAAAATCATAGCAGAAAATCAGGACAAAGCGATTGATTTGCAAATTAATGCTAGATTTTTTATGTTTACCTTATACTTATTGTATAATTACCAATTGCAATTACAGTCAGATTGATTATAGACTGGATGCATGTTTGTTATAGAATAGACCTTTTTATAGAAATATTCACAGAGGATATAAAGTTTGTAGGCATTGCGCAAAAGACACCGTATCGCAGAAACACATTTATATAGAGCACCTTATTCTCTTTCTGACTATACGAAAGGTTTCTCGTTTAGGAAAAATAAGGTTATACATTATACTTTTGCCAGATCGCAAGGCTTTGCAGTTAAGCAGGATAGGCAACCATTAATGTAAACTTGCATCGTGTGTGTTATAACAGCTTTGTGAAATTCAGTAAAATGTTACTTTTACCCTTTTTTTCACTACAATACAAAGGTATATTGGAGGTATTTATAATTATTATCGATTTTAAATTATTGTTATCAAAATAATGCAGTAATTTGAATTTCTTGTCATCATCATCATTAAATTAACTTTACATTTGATCCAATGATCCAGTGGTCAATTGTATCGGTTTTGTGGAATCTGATTGGTTGAGATTAGCAATTGCTAAACTTTTTGTTACACAAGAAAATGCAAGTTTTCACCCATTTAGGATGGAAATCAGAGTTGAGAAGATACTAGAGGGTTCACAATGGTCGATTATATGTAAAGCATGTCTTTTTTCACCTTTTTGAGGTAAATTTCAAGAGAAATCAATAATTTTCAGAGAACTTTGACAGATGCAACTTCTTGAATGGACTGCTCTACTGATTGGTCAAAACCTTTGTTATTGGCTCATCCTGTACAATATCTTTATTAACACATTTTCATCATTATTACATAGATTCCTGAAAAACTTGTGGATAATTAGTGCGCTAGCAGTTTTGTCTTTGGCCCGTTACGCAACCTGGTCCACGAGCAGCGTTAATTGAATCGTTTTTCTGTTGCTGCCGATTTTACTTTCAAATTTTTTAAAGAAAATCTCGTAGATTTCACCGCGCGTTTGTTTACGATCGTGTTTGTTTTGAAGCTCTGAACGGACAAAAGTTAATTAGAATTCCCAGAAGCGGTTGGTTGCCAAAATTAATTGCGAGCATTTTTTATGAAACCAATATAATATTGGCAAAACTGGTATTTTTCTATTAACTTTTTGTTGGTTCCCAGGATTCCGTATTTTTGGTTTCTTCGAGCTGCCAGCATAGATACAAATACGTATTTAGGAAAGACTATTCCCAGCATAGCAGTAATAAAATTGTTTCTTGTGATCTTTAAGAGTATATTTTTCAACAAAAGCTTTGTCTCATGTCGTAAACAAGGTTCATGCAGTGATAAAACAACTCACTGACTTTGAATAGTGTATATATTTTCCCCAAACTCTTACCTCAACATCCAGCGTATTATATCTAAAAATGACCTATTATTTGCCATCACTTGAACGATAGTTTGTAATTCAAAATTTGCGCTATCATCATTTTCAGTCATTTTCGCAGGTTTCCTTTTATTCATCATCATCATAGTCACAATGTCTTAACAGACATGTTGTGAATTCGTAAAATGCATTAAGTGGGAGCTAGAGTATTGCCGACACGAATATTATCAATAGTTTTGAGAACTGTAGCTCGCCATCGTTCGCGATTTACTGTCAGTTCAGTGGCGCTCTTGATACTCATATCTAGCAACTGTTTCGTCGTATCCACCCAGCGTGTAGGGGAACGGCCACGGCGCCGCCCATTCGGGGCATGACCCTGAACTACAAGTTTCTCCATATTATCGCTTCTGTGAATATGTCCGAAGAATGTAAGCATTCTCATCGACACAATGGAGGATAGTCTCTTTGGATTACCGAGCTCATCCAGTATAGAAACGTTAGTTCGATGGGCGGTATAAGGAACTCTCAGCATTCTCCTCCACGTCCATATTTCAAAAGCATCTATGCGAGCTCGATCTGCCTTTTTAACAGTCCAAGTTTCCGAGGCATACAAAAATATGGAGAACACAAGAGACTGAACCAGCGACATTTTGGTAGCTTTAGTGATGTTATGGTCACGCCATATTTTAGTAAGCTTTGTCATGGCCACACGTGTCTGTTGAATGCGCCGTCGAATCTCATTTTCACAGCTACCCGAATTGTCGATCAAAGAATCGAGGTATACAAAAATTTGAACTACTTCACAGCGGCCTACAGACTTTATTTCTCGATGATTATCGTGCTCTGTATCTACGATCGTAACTTTGATCTTGGTGTAGTTAACACCAAGACCATTATGCTGCACTGTGTTGTTCTAGGATGTTTAATAGAGCTATTAGTTCTTCCTGAGAAGCGGCAATAAGGGTTGTATCATCAGCAAATCTTAAATTGGACATTTTGCTTCCGCCAATAATAGTTATACCGCCATTCCAGTTGTCCAATACCTCCTCATCACAAATTCAGAGTAAATGTTAAATCACATCGGAGATAGATAATACGCATCCCTGACGATAGGGAACTCCCATAGAGATAAGGATTTCCCACAGTTATTTATAGATAGTATTGCTTATTCAAAAGTAGTTCGCTGTATAACATAATGGGAGTAGGTAACGTAAAATTGATAACTTCTCTATGTTCAGAAATCATGAATAAAACACGCGGTACAACCACCATCCCAAGGTTATTTTCTATTTCCAATTATTTTTTTAGGACATCGACAAAATTGCTTTCCAAGTCGGGTAGAGGAAAGTATCGGCCTGAATTTCGTTTCAATAATGGCATCATCACCTTCCACAAATTGTTTTTAGTCAGGCTTGATGGGTGATGGGTAGCTGGTTCTTGTTTCCTCTAGGGCAAAGGCGCGATGACTTGCGGAACTTACCTCTAAATAACTGCTTTAAGCTTCACTACGTCACACCAAAATTTTTCCAATTTGATAAATAGAAAGAGAATAATGGGAAAAATAACGTTTTTTCAAACTATTGTCTCTTAAGATCATATCGGAACAGAGTCAGCAAAACAGAAAGATGATAAAGCCACAACTAAAAGCTAATTAAACGACCTCTCAGGAATTGTTAGTTCGTCCTGCGTGGTCAGAAGATTGGGTGAATCGTCTATGTATCGACCCATTCAATCCCATACTTTTTCAATTGGCGTTAGATTGGGTGATCGTGGAGGCCAAGGGAGTAACCCTGACCTCAGCTTCCTGTAGAAACCTCATCGATACCCTTGCAATATGAGGACGTGCATTATCTTGCTGGAAGAAACCCCCTTTGATGCCTTGGAGACATGTGGAACGGCAATTAATTGGTCTGTATAATAATATTGAGAAATATTCATGGGCGCTGCCTGAAAAAAATCCAGGGGGGGCAAAAAGAATATTTCTTGTCATGAGTTTTTTTTTCTGTATTTAAACAAAAAATAACATAGAACATATGCAAAATAAAATAGGTAAACATCTTAAAAAACAGAAATGCATGAACAATAGGATTGTACCTACACTCAGTACAGTATCTGAATTAAAACCAATAAAAGAATAAAACTACAGAACAGCAAACAACAAAAATAATAAAAGAACAAGAAAAAAATACATCTGAAAAAATCATCATCATAGTCACAATGTCTTAACAGACATGTGGTGAGCTCGTAAAATGCATTAAGTCGGAGCTAGAGTATTGCCGACACGAATATTATCGATAGTTTTGAGAACTGTAGCTCGCCATCGTTCGCGATTTACTGTCAGTTCAGTGGCGCTCTTGATACTCATTTCCAGCAATTGTTTCGTCGTATCCACCCAGCGTGTAGGGGAGCGGCCACGGCCCACTCGGGGCGTGATCCTGAACTACAAGTTCCTCCATATTATCGCTTCTGTGTATATGTCCGAAGAATGTAAGCATTCGGAGAATAGTATTTTGGATTACCGAGCCCATCCAGTATGGAAACGTTAGTTCGATGGGCGGTATAAGGAACTCTCAACATTCTCCTCCATGTCCACATTTCAAAAGCATCTATGCGAGCTCGATCTGCCTTTTTAACGGTCCAAGTTTCCGAGGCATACAAAAATATGGAGAACACAAGAGACTGAACCAGCGATATTTTTGTAGCTTCAGTTATGTTATGATGACGCCATATTTTACTAAGGTTTGTCATGGCCACACGTGCCTGTTGAATATGTCCGAAGTATGTAAGCATTCTCGTCAACACAATGGAGGATAGTCTCTTTGGATTACCGAGCTCATCCAGTATGGAAACGTTGGTTCGATGGGCGGTATAAGGAACTCTCAGCATTCTCCTCCATGTCCACATTTCAAAAGCATCTAAGCGAGCTCGATCTGCCTTTCTAACAGTCCAAGTTTCCGAGGCATACAAAAATATGGAGAACACAAGAGACTGAACCAGCGACATTTTTGTAGCTTTAGTGATGTTATGGTCACGCCATATTTTAGTAAGCTTTGTCATGGCCACACGTGTCTGTTGAATGCGCCGTCGAATCTCATTTTCACAGCTACCCGAATTGTCGATCAAAGAACCGAGGTATACAAAACTTTGAACTACTTCACAACAGCCTATTGACTTTATTTCTCGATGATTATCATGCTCTCTATCTACGATCATAACCTTGGTCTTATTGTAGTTAATACCAAGACCATATGCTGCACTATGTTGTTCTAAGATGTTTAATAGAGCTACTAGTTCTTCCTGAGAAGCTGCAATAAGGGTTGTATCGTTAGCATAGCAAAACAAAAACATAAAGATGATAAAACCATAATTAAAATCTCTCAAGAATCTGAATGCTGCACTTTTTACTTCCTAGACCAATAGATGAGGGGAGTTTAGTATTATGATTGCGAAAATTTTCGATTTTGGGATAATACGCTAGTTACGCTACTGCATCCACGAGAGGAAGCAGCCCAGACATCAGATTCAGCATATTTATTGTTTATTATATTGCTTATCTGAAATGTATTATACAAGGTATTAATTATGTTAACACGAATAGTACTCCGAAAAATAGAAAGAAAATGTCATATGAACATGGGTCCGGAAATGCTTCCTAAGGGAGCTACGCTCCTTTGCATGGGGCACCCTGAAGACGGTTTTCCCTCGATATTTTCGAAATCATTCATAACAAATTTCATAATTTTAATCAGAGGCGTATCATACGGGAGGAGTTAAGGGTAAAAATGGCTCCATTTTCTAAATGGTAATTTTTTGACATTTTGATTTTAGAATATGGTATTTCAGAGATTTCTACGTAAAAATTGTCTCTTGGTACATCTCGATAGGGCTAACCGTTTTCGAGAAAAATGCAAATTATTGAATCGATGCAGGCTATTGTAAATAAATAAATACATTTTTCTCGTGAACGGTTAGCCCTATCGAGATGTACCGAGAGACCATTTTTACGTAGAAATCTCTGAAATACCATATTCTAAAATCAAAATGTAAAAAAATTACCATTTAGAAAATGGAGTTATTTTTACCCTTAACTCCTCCCGTATGATATGTCTCTAATTAAAATTATGAAATTCTGAATTCAGAATCAGATTCAGCTTCAAAAGTTGACTCATCGTACCTAATTTCGTAATTTTGTTATGAATGGTTTCGAGAATATCGAGGGAAAACCGTTTTCAGGGTGCCCCATGCAAAGGGGCGTAGCTCCCTTAGGAAGCATTTCCGGACCCATGTTCGTAGGATATTTTCTTTCTATTTTTCGGAGTACTATTTGTGGTTAAAGTTTGTTAACATACTTGATTAACACCCTGTATAGGGAGTTTCATCCAAAAAAAAGTAAGTTTGATATCAATCACCCTGTATAAACGTCAAACGTGTCTACCATGATCAAGTGACAGATTTCTGAAATATGTTTTAGAAAGCCCACAATCTTCCGACCACTCACTATTGGCCCACCCTGTAGACTTGTCCAATATCGTTTGATCACTATTTATTACAAGTAGGTATGAAATTATCGTGTTAGTATAAGGAGGTAAGGAGGATGGAGTACCAGGAAATTACTGAGACAAGCTACTTGACGACATTTTATTAAGTTAAGTCTATATGGGGATTCCAACGCCTTCGGTTGAGTTGGTATCAGCCTTAGATTAATCACCGGCGAAGAAAAAACCAATCAATCAAAGCAGCAGCAGCATTATGGTAGTGGCAGTCAGCGATTGGCAAAAGTTTGGTTTTGTGGTTAAAATTCAAATAGCAATCGAACAGAAAAAGGCCGGCGCACATTATGAGAAACTGTAAAAATTAAACAGGAGAAAAAAAGTAGTGAGAACGTGAGAACGATCTAAAAATTTATTAAACTGAATCCACTGTCCAGTGAACATTTATTTAATTCCGACAAAAACGACGGCTTGGCGCAGTGTCGTGTTTGCGGTGAGAAGAACTGAAAAATGTTGAGAATAAAAATTCTCTCGCAAGCATTCGGTTACCCAACTGTACACGATATATAACGAGGTATTTCTTCGTACATTTCTTGAGAGGAATACGTGTCCCATTTCTCATGAATGGCATGACTCCACCTGTAGTATCAGTGGCCACGAGGATATAGAGGATAAAAAATGTAGTCAAGTTGATTGACTCAGTACTTCCCACACATTTCGCTCATACCATTTTATTATTTCCCATTGCAGCTATAGTTATAGTCTAAAATCCCCTTGCAACTAAATTATCGTCCATCCGCCCGCAAAAACAACATCCAACACAAAAACCCTAGTAAATAGTTTCTTGCGTCTCCCTCCTTAGGCACTAGGGCGTCACAGTTTTTTCTGCATGCTTGAACTGGACGATGTGAAACGATCAAGAGCCTTCAACCCGTCTAAAAACGAAGTTTGAGCTGATTTTATGTTTTTAGTTTTTTGATTATTGCTGCGCCGCCACTGACACGGTTCTTCAAAAACAGAGTCGTTTTCCATTCTCGCAGCGGTTATAAATTCTGTGTCAAAATTTTATTAAAATCAATTCAATAATTTTCGCGTTACGCAATATAGAACGATCTAAAACAATACTCCGTATGTATACATCACAAATTCTAAGTCCCGTGGTTTCTATCATAAGCATGCAACGTTCGGATGGACCTAAAAAAGGGTATCATGCCGCTAGGTTTTTCATTCACATATCAATGGACAGCCCATTACGAATACAACAAATTTTTCAGTATTACAACCCCCCACCCCCCAACCACTCCAAATTCACCCCCACCCAAGAAAAAGTAGAAAATGATCAGGAACCCCTAAAATGCCTAAAAACGAAGGTTGAGGCATATTTGAAATTTTTCGTTTTTTGCTAATTACTCCGCCCCCCGTATAACGATTTTCAAAATTATAGGAACATTACCTACTACGACCCTACAGCATAACGCTGTCCAAATTTCATCACAATCCATGCAGCGGTTACTGATATTACGAGGGTAGAAAAACGCGACAGACAGACAGACAGACCGATAGACAGACGGACAGACAGACCGGCGGAAATGAGTGACGTGGATTTTCGTTATGTACACATCCTAAAACGCCTAAAAAGCGTATTATCTTGAAATACTCACCTATCGGCGTGGGAAGTAAAAGGCAAAAGAAAAAGAAATACAATTAAACAATGATATAAAACTACATACGATGTACAGGTATTCATAACAGAAAACGTGTAAGTATTACATTTTCAATGTATTGCACAAAAAAAGTGCCATAGCAGTGCAAAAGGGAAATTACCATATCATTATGATGGTTGTCAATACGGTTGGTGACGTAAGAACGAGTGAAGCGTCCTAGACATCTAGCATACCGTGGAATAAATTTAACAATAGCCATTTTGTCGTCGAACTTGAATAGTACGATAAAAATGGTAGAGATTTGGAACTTTAATTCAAGAGAATTATTTTTTTAAATTCTGCTTCTACCTATATGCCAAAAAGAGTTCGGCATAAGTCATAAATATGAACAAAAATGAGCATTTACTTTATCGTTAAAAGGTAGTATGAATAATATCAGAGTATGCATTCTACACATAAAAATGAATTCTTGAACGAAGAATATCTATATACTTTCATGAAGTTGTGTGTGCTTTCACCATTTTTTGTAATAACTTTGTCAAGGACATTGATGCAAGAGAAAATGAAAATGTTAATAGTATTAAAATAAAAAAAGACGATATAAACAGCAAATGAAACAGTGGAGTATCAGGTATTTTAGGGAGATGAAATAAAAAATCTATTGATGCATTAATCAATTTTAATTTTACGGAATATACAAATAATATGTAATAAGTACGTATCATCCGTGAACATTTTATTGGTACAGCATCCAAAATTAAACGATCATGAACCCTCAACAGTCAGGTACCCTAGTAGCCACAACACGTACTCCACTTTTTTTAATTAGTGTTTTAACTTTTCTAATCGGTGCAATTTTCAAAACAGGTAATTAATGAGTTAGGTAAATTTTTGTGACAAGCTACCATGTTGAGTAGTACATTCAACTGATTATGTAACAATGGGAGTATATTGGATATGCATCACTGTAATAATGCAAAACAAACCCTTTTGTAATTTAGTTACTGCAAAAAAGATTTTTTTTCAGTGCGACAAGTGCTTAAATAAATAAGTGAAATAAAATAAGTCAAAGTTGAATTGAGTTTTTTTTTCGAAAATCTTGTATACGCCTGTGCTTTCATTCAACTATACCATTACTTTCTATACACCTAAAGCTGTAATAATCTTAAACCAAGAGTGTGATGTTTTTGATCATATAGGATTATATTAAGTAAATATTTTCAATGCGGAACTGGGTATACCTAAACTTTAAATCAAGCTTAAGATAATCTTGAAAACAAAAGAACGAATATACCTATCTTTCTATAAATGGTGGCCGATACGATAATTTTAGCGTCTGTATATAGTTACAAATATCAAAACTAAAGCTAATAGCTGGGTAGCGCCAAATAAACAGCGAGGTGTACTCTTTAAACTTTTATATTTCCTAGCTTTCGGAGTTCTTTGACTCCTTCTTCAGGGCTACAATAAATGAAAAGAAAAGTTCAGCAACAAGTGGTTTAAGATAGAAAATTTTGTGTACTTACAACAAGTTAGACGAGATTGGTGCTGAACGATGTTACAATAGGAAATCCATCAAAATAACACATCACAACGTACTTAAAGTCATGTACATAAAAATGAGACAGTTACATTTTTAAATACATTTAATCTCTATAGGTGTAATTATTAATCGTCACTTAGAATGGGACGCTTTGATATGTAATGTTACTAGTACCCTGAGGCAACTCTTATATCGTTTTAGATACTTTAAAAATATAGATTATACATCCATCTACGACCAGAGCGGAAGTCTGCTAACCAACCGAATGACCGTAAGACGGAAGCTTGTTTAGGAGAGCCGCATGTCACAGTTGAGAGGTGAGAAGTACTTTTCTAAAGTTCTAAATCTCTGCTCCAACAAAAAGGATCTCCAACAAATCTACTATATATTTTACAATCTCGTTTGGAGGGTTTTATTGGCTGGCAAATTTTTCAGGCGCAGGCAGGTTTCGTGAAAGGACGCGGTACGCGTGAACAGATCTTAAACTTAAAAAAAATTATTGAAAAAGCCAAAGAGCATTATTTTCCAGTTTTTATCTGCTTTGTGGACTATTCTAAGGCGTTTGATAACGTAAAGTGGCCTAAACTGTGGGAAATCCTCATCTCTATGGGAGTTCCTTATCACCTAGTGTTTCTCATACAGCAACTCTACGAGTCTAATTCGGCTCGTGTAGGAATTGATGGTAACCTGTCTAGTCAAACTGCAATCACAAAAGCAGTTCGTCAGGGATGTGTATTATCTCCGATTTTGTTTAACATTTACTCTGAATTTGTGATGAGACAGGTGTTAGACAACTGGAATGGCGGTGTAGTTATTGGCGGAAGCAAAATATCCAACTTAAGATTTGCTGATGATACAACCCTTATTGCAGCTTCTCATGAAGAACTAGTAGCTCTATTAAACATCTTAGAACAACAGAATGCAGCGTATGGTCTTGGTATTAACTACAATAAGACCAAGGTTATGATCGTAGATAGAGAGCACGATAATAATCGAGAAATAAAGTCAATAGGCCTTGTGAAGTAGTTCAAAGTTTTGTATACCTCGGTTCTTTGATCGACAATTCGGGTAGCTGTGAAAATGAGATTCGACGGCGCATTCAACAGGCACGTGTGGCCATGACAAACCTTACTAAAATATGGCGTGACTATAACATCACTACAGCTACAAAAATGTCGCTGGTTCAGTCTCTTGTGTTCTCCATATTTTTGTATGCCTCGGAAACTTGGACTGTTAAAAAGGCAGATCGAGCTCGCATAGATGCTTTTGAAATGTTCCTTATACCGCCCATCGAATTAACGTTTCCATACTGGATGAGCTCGGTAATCCAAAGAGACTATCCTCCATTGTGTCGACGAGAATGCTTACATTCTTCGGATATATACACAGAAGCGATAATATGGAGAAACCTATAATTCAGGTTCACGCCTCCGAGTGGGCGGCGCCGTGGCCGTCCCCCTACACGCTGGGTGGATACGACGAAACAGTTGCTGGATATGAGTATCAAGAGCGTCACTAAACTGACAGTAAATCGCGAACGATGGCGAGCTACAGTCCTTAAAACTATTGATAATATTCGTGTCGGCAATACTGTAGCTCCGACTTGATGCATTTTACGAGTTCACAACATGTCTGTTAAGACATTGTGACTATGTGATGATGATGAAATCTGGGCTACTATATTTATTGGACTATAGATACGGCGAAAGTCGCTAACAACTCGAAACTAATTTAAATGTTCACGCTTGGTGAGGTTCCAGCGAATTGTGAAATCAAGTCGAGTCGATCAACCGGTGACACTTCTGTAATATCCGCCGTTCCTATCTCTATGGGACATTGTTCGGTTATTCGTGGAAGCACACAGAAGCTAGCGGACTCAATTTTAGAAAACTGCTGAGACGGTTTCAAGCGGAAGAGCTTTCTCAGGTTTGTCTGATGGTCTAGAAACTTTCAGTAGATCGAAATCAAACATTTGTTGCTATAGAAAAAAAAAATAACCTCCATCGGAAACTATCTGTAATTTTCTCAGAGTAACAACTGAACATAGAGATAGTAAGCAAACCACTTCAGCATGGTGTGCTCAAAGTCATCATCTTTGACACTTCAGCCTCTAAACATTAATCAGTTGTGACCTCGCAGTGACAGTTCAAATTGTAAACAATGCTATGTAACGCCAACTAACCACAAAGTTCTTCCAATGCAACCCATGTTACAAACACTGCACTTTTTGAGTCCCATCTCGAAAAACTGTTAAACTGCACTCGAATATAGCACAGCAAGTCCGTAAAGCTTCACTACAGTTACCAACAAATAGCAAATTCGATTTTACTGACCAAGCATAAAAGACCCACAAACAAAACAAACATTTGACAGTCGAGCATCTACCGTAAATAAGTCGCATGAAAATTATATCGGCGTTGCCAGCTCCTCAAAATTTATTGAAGAATTCAGAATTTGCGTTTACGATAAAGAAATATGCAGCAACGCGTAGAGGTCAACATATCTGAGTCGTCTAGTTTCAAAAACCGCTAAATCCAATTTTCAAATAAATTGAACTAGTAGCGCCATCTTATTGGGAGAGGCCTCAGTAATGCTTTAGAACATAGTATATCCTTCAAAACCGTCTAAATCCTGGTCTAAATCAATGTAGATTCTTAAGGTTGGAAACAAAATCCACTAAATCCATGAGAGAATGAGATTCAAATACCCCTAAATCCATTCGATAACAAAAACCTCTTAATCCATATTAGCATTTACATGTGAACCATGATCCTTGAGAACAAAACCCACTAAATCCAGGATAGGACGATAAGTAAGTTTTCTGCTGCTTGCATAACAGCCGTACTATCTATAAGTTAACGCATATATTTAACCTAACCTATAATTTGATATATATGTACAGCGTGTCCTACGACGATTAAGACAAGTAATAGATCTGAACTGGGCACTAGTAGCGAATTATAATTTTGGCGGTTTAAATTAGAGAAAAATGTAGTATCTTTTCTTATTACTATCTCACCCAATGAGGTATCTGTTTTTGATCACGTGACGTCCGATTCAACAACTTTTAATGGAACACCCTGTATATTTATTACTTCTTATACTCCTACCGATAAAACAATTCCAACAAACTACACACTTAGGGTCTGAAGTGACTAATTCAAGAGCTACAAATACTTAAAGGATGATACCACTACCATTGATTATAACATGTACCCCTACAGTTAAATTACTTTGGTAGTGTTCCATAATGGTAGTGGTACAGTCCTTTAAGTACCTGTAGCTCTTGGATGAATCATTTTAGACCCTAAGTATGAAGTTTGTTGGAATTGTTTTATCGGGAAGAACACAAAAAGTCACAAATATACAGGGTGACCCATTAAAATTTTTGAATCGGACGTCACGTGACCAAAAACAAGTACCTCATTGGGTGACACAATAATAAGAAAATATACTATATTTTATATATCATTTTATTCTATTTCATTTCATTTGTACAATTCATTACAAATAATTGTTTTTTTTATTTTGTAATGAATTTTTTTGACTTAAAACTATTAAAGTAGGATTTTTGCCCCAAAGACCTTTTAAAGCACTATGTTACTGTCTATCAATATCTATAGTTACAAATACTCCTATTGCTTTTTGAGACTAACAGCAAATTTTCGCGTTTCCTTAAAAATATTCTTGGAAGGATTTAGTGACTTTTGGAACTAGGCGACTCTCTATTGATTTTGCTGTAATAATTCCTGAATCATCAAAATACCGTCTTTTTTAACGTAGAATGGAATATTTCTGGATACTATATGATACTATACAATTAAGACGATAGTATCTGGTGGTCAATATGACAACGTCGGCCTATTAGAATTAGTTGTTTACTACCTCTATGTTCAGTTGTTACTCTGAGGTAATTTTCGACAACTTCGCACATCGATATGTCACAGTATTGTGATCGCGAAACTTTTCGATTTTGAGATAATACGCTTTTTGGACGTTTTATGATACCTACATAACGAAAATCCACGTCAATCATTTCCGTCGGTCTGTCGGTCAGTCTGTCTGTCCACCTGTCTGCCTGTATGTTGACATTTATCCAGCCACGTTATCTCGGTAACCGCTGCATGGATTGTGATAAAATTTGGGTAGCTATATGCTGTGGGTCGTAGTACTTTTTTTTTTCAGATGAGGTGAAATTGGGCAGTTAATTGAACGTTGCCTTAGGGCCACATTTAGGTCGAAGTCAGATAAAAGCTTCTTGGGCAGCTAATCAAAAATTATAACTAAAAAAAAAATTAAAATAATTATAATTCGTTCACAATAATATTCTGAATTTGGTCAGAATGACCCTTACAATAGACAAGGCTGTTCCCCAAAATATACCTGCCGAGGTGAGCTTAGTCAGTTAATCCTTGCGCTACCGCCCTTTTCTAAGTATCCCGAAAATATTTTGAGGGCCATAACAAGATAGGTAGTAGTAATGACATTACAACCACAAAATGTACAAACGCTAAGTAGCGTATTACAACGTTAATCCCATCAGTAGCTGTTTCCTTGCCTGACCACCGATCTTTATCTGTTGCAAATTCTAAGCCGCAAAATCCGGAGGCAATAAAAACCAACACCCCCTCTAACAAATTGGCGTTACGGCTTTTCATACCATAAAAGGGCGGTACACTCTCATAGGAAATATACAATGTGTTCCACCATCATGTCGACAAACTTTGACTTATGAAAATACAATTAAAGTTATCGAGAAAAAATGCGAAAAAAAAGGGGTCAACCTTTTAATTAATTTTTTATTACATTTTCCATTTCTGTATCACGACTCCATGGGTTCGCGCAGTTTTAGCGCCATAGCTTGATTATTTATCGACCGATTCACGATATTTTGGACTCATTTTATAGAAGAATGACTGGGCATATCAACTAAAGCAAAAAAAGGTAATACCTGACAATTTCTAAGGCTAAGAAATTCACTAATTATATTTTCATACCTCAAAGTTTGTCGACATGATGGTGGAACACATTGTATATGGGCATTGGAATCTGAACACTAGGTTATACACACATATTGTATAAAGGAAGGAAAATAAAAAAAGTAATAAAAATAAAAAATAACAAAACTAAATTAAGTGATAGAAGGCTAGCCAAAAATTGTCTTATATATTAATATTATTATATATCTGTTTTAGAAATATTATGTATATGTTTTAATAATTTAGCTGTTATGTAACTGGTAAAATAGGGGCACAGTAGATTTAAATTACTATACTTATATTTAATGTACTGAGAATGGCAATAAATCATGATGATGAAGAAGGGTGTGTGTTTTTAAGTGACAAGTTGACAAGCTAGAAAAAGTGAAAAATGTCTTATAGAATTTACGAACCTAGAAGTTATTTTATTACAAAATAACTGGGGTACCACAATTTCTGGCATTTTGTAGCAATCCTCAACCATTGGATTGTATGCATTTTTGTTGAAAGAGACTGAAACTCAGGACACCGACCGGATTTGTAATTAGGATACTGTAATTATCTATAGGATGCGAGGTTTCGCCCTCATCGAAAGTCAAATAAAGGTTTTAGATTTTTTGCGGGTGAACTTCAGGATCCGGGCATCGGAAATTTTTCATTTTCGTTGAACGAGACTGAAACTCAAGACATCGACCGGATTTGTCATAATTGTACTCTAATTATCTAGCATGCGAGGTTTCGTCCTCATCGAAGGTCGAATAAAGATTTTAGATTTTTTGCGGGTGAACCTCAGGATCCGGGCATCGGAGATTTTCCATTTTCGTTGAACGAGACTAAAACTCAAGACATCGACCGGATTTGTGATAAGGGTACTCTAATTATCTAGCATGCGAGGTTTCGTCCTCATCAAAGGTCGAATAAAGATTTTAGATTTTTTGCGGGTGAACCTCAGGATCCGAGCATCCGAAATTTCCCATTTTCGTTGAAAGACACTAAAACACAAGACATTGACCGGATTTGTAATAAGGATACTCTAATTATCTAGAATGCGGGGTTTCGTCCTCATCGAAGGTCGAATAAAGATTTTAGATTTTTTGCGGGTGAACGTCAGAATCCGGGCATCGGAAATTTTTCATTTTCGTTGAACGAGACTAAAACTCAAGACATCGACCGGATTTGTAATAAGGGTACTCTAATTATCTAGCATGCGAGGTTTCGTCCACATCGAAGGTCGAATAAAGATTTTAGATTTTTTGCGGGTGAACGTCAGAATCCGGGCATCGGAAATTTTTCATTTTCGTTGAACGAGACTAAAACTCAAGACATCGACCGGATTTGTAATAAGGGTACTCTAATTATCTAGCATGCGAGGTTTCGTCCTCATCGAAGGTCGAATAAAGATTTTAGATTTTTTGCGGGTGAACCTCAGGATCCGGGCATCGGAGATTTTCCATTTTCGTTGAACGAGACTAAAACTCAAGACATCGACCGGATTTGTGATAAGGGTACTCTAATTATCTAGCATGCGAGGTTTCGTCCTCATCAAAGGTCGAATAAAGATTTTAGATTTTTTGCGGGTGAACCTCAGGATCCGAGCATCGGAAATTTCCCATTTTCGTTGAACGACACTAAAACACAAGACATCGACCGGATTTGTAATAAGGGTACTCTAATTATCTAGCATGCGAGGTTTCGTCCTCATCAAAGGTCGAATAAAGATTTTAGATTTTTTGCGGGTGAACCTCAGGATCCGAGCATCGGAAATTTCCCATTTTCGTTGAACGACACTAAAACACAAGACATTGACCGGATTTGTAATAAGGATACTCTAATTATCTAGAATGCGGGGTTTCGTCCTCATCGAAGGTCGAATAAAGATTTTAGATTTTTTGCGGGTGAACGTCAGAATCCGGGCATCGGAAATTTTTCATTTTCGTTGAACGAGACTAAAACTCAAGACATCGACCGGATTTGTAATAAGGGTGCTCTAATTATCTAGCATGCGAGGTTTCGTCCTCATCGAAGGTCGAATAAAGATTTTAGATTTTTTGCGGGTGAACCTCAGGATCCGAGCATCGGAAATTTCCCATTTTCGTTGAACGACACTAAAACACAAGACATTGACCGGATTTGTAATAAGGATACTCTAATTATCTAGAATGCGGGGTTTCGTCCTCATCGAAGGTCGAATAAAGATTTTAGATTTTTTGCGGGTGAACGTCAGAATCCGGGCATCGGAAATTTTTCATTTTCGTTGAACGAGACTAAAACTCAAGACATCGACCGGATTTGTAATAAGGGTACTCTAATTATCTAGCATGCGAGGTTTCGTCCTCATCGAAGGTCGAATAAAGATTTTAGATTTTTTGCGGGTGAACCTCAGGATCCGAGCATCGGAAATTTCCCATTTTCGTTGAACGACACTAAAACACAAGACATTGACCGGATTTGTAATAAGGATACTCTAATTATCTAGAATGCGGGGTTTCGTCCTCATCGAAGGTCGAATAAAGATTTTAGATTTTTTGCGGGTGAACCTCAGGATCCGGGCATCGGAGATTTTCCATTTTCGTTGAACGAGACTAAAACTCAAGACATCGACCGGATTTGTGATAAGGGTACTCTAATTATCTAGCATGCGAGGTTTCGTCCTCATCAAAGGTCGAATAAAGATTTTAGATTTTTTGCGGGTGAACCTCAGGATCCGAGCATCGGAAATTTCCCATTTTCGTTGAACGACACTAAAACACAAGACATCGACCGGATTTGTAATAAGGGTACTCTAATTATCTAGCAAGCGAGGTTTCGTCCTCATCAAAGGTCGAATAAAGATTTTAGATTTTTTGCGGGTGAACCTCAGGATCCGAGCATCGGAAATTTCCCATTTTCGTTGAACGACACTAAAACACAAGACATTGACCGGATTTGTAATAAGGATACTCTAATTATCTAGCATGCGAGGTTTCGTCCTCATCGAAGGTCGAATAAAGATTTTAGATTTTTTGCGGGTGAACCTCAGGTTCCGGGCATCGGAGATTTTCCATTTTCGTTGAACGAGACTAAAACTCAAGACATCGACCGGATTTGTGATAAGGGTACTCTAATTATCTAGCATGCGAGGTTTCGTCCTCATCAAAGGTCGAATAAAGATTTTAGATTTTTTGCGGGTGAACCTCAGGATCCGAGCATCGGAAATTTCCCATTTTCGTTGAACGACACTAAAACACAAGACATCGACCGGATTTGTAATAAGGGTACTCTAATTATCTAGCAAGCGAGGTTTCGTCCTCATCAAAGGTCGAATAAAGATTTTAGATTTTTTGCGGGTGAACCTCAGGATCCGAGCATCGGAAATTTCCCATTTTCGTTGAACGACACTAAAACACAAGACATTGACCGGATTTGTAATAAGGATACTCTAATTATCTAGAATGCGGGGTTTCGTCCTCATCGAAGGTCGAATAAAGATTTTAGATTTTTTGCGGGTGAACGTCAGAATCCGGGCATCGGAAATTTTTCATTTTCGTTGAACGAGACTAAAACTCAAGACATCGACCGGATTTGTAATAAGGGTACTCTAATTATCTAGCATGCGAGGTTTCGTCCTCATCGAAGGTCGAATAAAGATTTTAGATTTTTTGCGGGTGAACCTCAGGATCCGGGCATCGGAGATTTTCCATTTTCGTTGAACGAGACTAAAACTGAAGACATCGACCGGATTTGTGATAAGGGTACTCTAATTATCTAGCATGCGAGGTTTCGTCCTCATCAAAGGTCGAATAAAGATTTTAGATTTTTTGCGGGTGAACCTCAGGATCCGAGCATCGGAAAGTTCCCATTTTCGTTGAACGACACTAAAACACAAGACATTGACCGGATTTGTAATAAGGATACTCTAATTATCTAGAATGCAGGGTTTCGTCCTCATCGAAGGTCGAATAAAGATTTTAGAATTTTTGCGGGTGAACCTCAGGATCCGAGCATCGGAAATTTCCCATTTTCGTTGAACGAGACTAAAACTCAAGACATTGACCGGATTTGTAATAAGGATACTCTAATTATCTAGCATGCGAGGTTTGGTCCTCATCGAAGGTCGAATAAAGATTTTAGATTTTTTGCGGGTGAACGTCAGAATCCGGGCATCGGAAATTTTTCATTTTCGTTGAACGAGACTAAAACTCAAGACATCGACCGGATTTGTAATAAGGGTACTCTAGTTATCTAGCATGCGAGGTTTGGTCCTCATCGAAGGTCGAATAAAGATTTTAGATTTTTTGCGGGTGAACGTCAGAATCCGGGCATCGGAAATTTTTCATTTTCGTTGAACGAGACTAAAACTCAAGACATCGACCGGATTTGTAATAAGGGTACTCTAATTATCTAGAATGCAGGGTTTCGTCCTCATCGAAGGTCGAATAAAGATTTTAGAATTTTTGCGGGTGAACCTCAGGATCCGAGCATCGGAAAGTTCCCATTTTCGTTGAACGACACTAAAACACAAGACATTGACCGGATTTGTAATAAGGATACTCTAATTATCTAGAATGCAGGGTTTCGTCCTCATCGAAGGTCGAATAAAGATTTTAGAATTTTTGCGGGTGAACCTCAGGATCCGAGCATCGGAAATTTCCCATTTTCGTTGAACGACACTAAAACACAAGACATTGACCGGATTTGTAATAAGGATACTCTAATTATCTAGAATGCAGGGTTTCGTCCTCATCGAAGGTCGAATAAAGATTTTAGATTTTTTGCGGGTGAACGTCAGAATCCGGGCATCGGAAATTTTTCATTTTCGTTGAACGAGACTAAAACTCAAGACATCGACCGGATTTGTAATAAGGGTACTCTAGTTATCTAGCATGCGAGGTTTGGTCCTCATCGAAGGTCGAATAAAGATTTTAGATTTTTTGCGGGTGAACGTCAGAATCCGGGCATCGGAAATTTTTCATTTTCGTTGAACGAGACTAAAACTCAAGACATCGACCGGATTTGTAATAAGGGTACTCTAATTATCTAGCATGCGAGGTTTCGTCCTCATCAAAGGTCGAATAAAGATTTTAGATTTTTTGCGGGTGAACCTCAGGATCCGAGCATCGGAAAGTTCCCATTTTCGTTGAACGACACTAAAACACAAGACATTGACCGGATTTGTAATAAGGATACTCTAATTATCTAGAATGCAGGGTTTCGTCCTCATCGAAGGTCGAATAAAGATTTTAGAATTTTTGCGGGTGAACCTCAGGATCCGAGCATCGGAAATTTCCCATTTTCGTTGAACGACACTAAAACACAAGACATTGACCGGATTTGTAATAAGGATACTCTAATTATCTAGAATGCAGGGTTTCGTCCTCATCGAAGGTCGAATAAAGATTTTAGATTTTTTGCGGGTGAACGTCAGAATCCGGGCATCGGAAATTTTTCATTTTCGTTGAACGAGTCTAAAACTCAAGACATCGGCCGGATTTGTAATAAGGGTACTCTAGTTATCTAGCATGCGAGGTTTGGTCCTCATCGAAGGTCGAATAAAGATTTTAGATTTTTTGCGGGTGAACGTCAGAATCCGGGCATCGGAAATTTTTCATTTTCGTTGAACGAGACTAAAACTCAAGACATCGACCGGATTTGTAATAAGGGTACTCTAATTATCTAGCATGCGAGGTTTCGTCCTCATCAAAGGTCGAATAAAGATTTTAGATTTTTTGCGGGTGAACCTCAGGATCCGAGCATCGGAAAGTTCCCATTTTCGTTGAACGACACTAAAACACAAGACATTGACCGGATTTGTAATAAGGATACTCTAATTATCTAGAATGCAGGGTTTCGTCCTCATCGAAGGTCGAATAAAGATTTTAGAATTTTTGCGGGTGAACCTCAGGATCCGAGCATCGGAAATTTCCCATTTTCGTTGAACGAGACTAAAACTCAAGACATTGACCGGATTTGTAATAAGGGTACTCTAATTATCTAGCATGCGAGGTTTGGTCCTCATCGAAGGTCGAATAAAGATTTTAGATTTTTTGCGGGTGAACGTCAGAATCCGGGCATCGGAAATTTTTCATTTTCGTTGAACGAGACTAAAACTCAAGACATCGACCGGATTTGTAATAAGGGTACTCTAATTATCTAGCATGCGAGGTTTCGTCCTCATCAAAGGTCGAATAAAGATTTTAGATTTTTTGCGGGTGAACCTCAGGATCCGAGCATCGGAAAGTTCCCATTTTCGTTGAACGACACTAAAACACAAGACATTGACCGGATTTGTAATAAGGATACTCTAATTATCTAGAATGCAGGGTTTCGTCCTCATCGAAGGTCGAATAAAGATTTTAGAATTTTTGCGGGTGAACCTCAGGATCCGAGCATCGGAAATTTCCCATTTTCGTTGAACGAGACTAAAACTCAAGACATCGACCGGATTTGTAATAAGGGTACTCTAGTTATCTAGCATGCGAGGTTTGGTCCTCATCGAAGGTCGAATAAAGATTTTAGATTTTTTGCGGGTGAACGTCAGAATCCGGGCATCGGAAATTTTTCATTTTCGTTGAACGAGACTAAAACTCAAGACATCGACCGGATTTGTAATAAGGGTACTCTAATTATCTAGCATGCGAGGTTTGGTCCTCATCGAAGGTCGAATAAAGATTTTAGATTTTTTGCGGGTGAACGTCAGAATCCGGGCATCGGAAATTTTTCATTTTCGTTGAACGAGACTAAAACTCAAGACATCGACCGGATTTGTAATAAGGGTACTCTAGTTATCTAGCATGCGAGGTTTGGTCCTCATCGAAGGTCGAATAAAGATTTTAGATTTTTTGCGGGTGAACGTCAGAATCCGGGCATCGGAAATTTTTCATTTTCGTTGAACGAGACTAAAACTCAAGACATCGACCGGATTTGTAATAAGGGTACTCTAATTGTCTAGCATGCGAGGTTTGGTCCTCATCGAAGGTCGAATAAAGATTTTAGATTTTTTGCGGGTGAACGTCAGAATCCGGGCATCGGAAATTTTTCATTTTCGTTGAACGAGACTAAAACTCAAGACATCGACCGGATTTGTAATAAGGGTACTCTAATTATCTAGCATGCGAGGTTTGGTCCTCATCGAAGGTCGAATAAAGATTTTAGATTTTTTGCGGGTGAACGTCAGAATCCGGGCATCGGAAATTTTTCATTTTCGTTGAACGAGACTAAAACTCAAGACATCGACCGGATTTGTAATAAGGGTACTCTAATTGTCTAGCATGCGAGGTTTCGTCCTCATCGAAGGTCGAATAAAGATTTTAGATTTTTTGCGGGTGACCCTCAGGATCCGGGTATCGCAGATTTTCCATTTTCGTTGTACGAGACTAAAACTCAAGACATCGACCGGATTTGTAACACCACGCGTGTACTAGTGAAACAGAAAGGTATTCATTTCGATATAATAATATTCACTACGTTGAACTTTTTCCCAGGGATAAGGTATGAGTGTTTTTTTTTGTAATAAAATCGTTAATAGCGTTAATACTAATTTTATAATTAGTTTGTTGGCATTTATTACTTTAGATATAATTTAAGTGCATGTAGATGGTGTACAGAATACACCACGCTTCTACTTAAGTTACAAAACAAGGTTAAGGTGGGTCCTTTCACCTATTTTCTTATCCACACAATGATACCAATCCTAGTAGCATCAACAGCTAGTAAATCGATTGGAATCGGTATCTAAGGCCCCTATTGTTCTAAACCAACCACAACTATTGCGAGAATACATTCATCTTTAGAAAAAAACAGTAGTTGTTTTCGCAAAACGTTGCAGAACAAACCTTTATGCGCTATTTGGACACCGGTTTTTCATTGACTGCACCGTCTTTGCAATTTGTTTCGTAAACAGCCAAATACAAAACTTTATTATGTTCATTGAAAATTGATCAATATGAATAACCACAACATATACTGAATCTAGTTTTGGTAGTAAGATTGCGTTGATCGGTATTAATTTTTTTATGGCTAATTTGTATAAAATATTGAGAAAATATAATATTTTTTTGTATTCGTAATACGCAAAGAACGTATCAGTAAGTTGGAAATCAACTTTATAAAATAATGGACGCTACGCTATTATTAGACTTGTGTTCTAAACGTCTCTGTTTTTTATGTCATTGTTTTTGTAATATTTTCAAGAACTCATAGAGAAAAATATTTTTTTCTTCCCACACCGATAGGTGAGGGGAGTATTGTGATCGCGAAAATTTTCGATTTTGAGATAATACGCTTTTTGGGTGTTTTATGATGTCTACATAACGAAAATCCACGTCACTCATTTCCGTCGGTCTGTCTGTCTGTCTGTCGGTTTGTCGGTCTTTCGGTCTGTCGTCGGTCTGTCTGTCTGTTGGCGTTTTTCTAGCCTCCTAATCTCGGTAAGTGTTGCATGGATTGTGATGAAACTTGGGCAGCGTTATGCTGTGGGGTCGTAGTAGGTAATGTTCCTATAATTTTGAAAATCGTTATACGGGGGGCGGAATAATTAGCAAAAAACGAAAAATTACAAATATGCCTCAAACTTCGTATTAGGCGTTTTAGGGGTTCCTGATCATTTTCTACTTTTTCTTGGGTGGGGGTGAATTTGGGGTGGTTGGGGGGGGGGGGGTGGGGGTTGTAATACTGAAAAATTTGTTGTATTCGTAATGGGCGGTCCATTGATATGTAAATGAAAAACCTAGCGGCATTATACACTTTTTTAGGTCCATCCGAACGTTGTATGGTTATTATAGAAACCACGGGACTTAGAATTTGTGATATATACATAGAGTATTGTTTTAGATCGTTCGATATCGCGTAACGCGAAAACTGTTCAATTGATTTTAATCAAATTTTGACACAGTATTACTACCGCGGCGCGGATGGAAAACGCGTATGTTTTGGAAAAATAGTGTCAGTGGCGGCGCAGCAATAATAAAAAACTAAAAATATGAAAACACCTCAAACTTCGTTTTTAGGCGTTTTACGGGTTCCTGATCATTTTCAATTTTTTTGGGTGGGGTGAATTTGGTTGGTTGGCTGAAAAATTTGTTGTATTCACAATAGTCTGTCCATTGACCTGTAGAAGAAATACCTAGCGGCATATTACACTTTTTTAGGTCCATCCGAACATTGGCTTGCCTATTACAGAAACCAATTTTGTGATCTGTACATACGAGTTTTGCTTTATTTCGTTCTATGTATATCGCGTAAAGCGAAAATTATTGAATTTATTTGACAGAATTTATTACCGCGGCGAGAATGGACTCGAGAACGACTCTGTTTTTGAAAAACCGTGACAGTGGCGGCGCAGCAATAATAAAAAAACCAAAAATATAAAATCAGCTCAAACTTCGTTTTTAGACGGGTTGGAGGCTCTTGATCGCTTCGCATCGTTCATTTGAAGCATGCAGAAAAAAAACCGTGGCGTCCTAGTTCCTAAAGAGGGAGATACAAGAAACTATTTACGAGGGTTTTTGTGTTGGATGCTGTTTTTGCGGGCGGATGGGCGATAATTTAGTTGCAATGGGATTTCAGACTATAGCTTCATGCAATGGGAAATATAAAATGGTATCATCATTATGTGTGGCAAGTACTGAGTCAATCAACTGGACTCCATTTTTTGTGTTTGTAATGCGCAAAGATCGTATCAGTACGTTGAAAATCAACGTTATAAAATAATGGAAGCTACGTTATTGATAGACTTTTGCTCTAAACGTCCCTGTTTTTTATGTCATTGCTTTTGTAATATTTTCAAGAATTTATAAAAATGTACATCTTTCACTTCTGTATTTATTTTTTAAATATTTCTTAAATTTATTTTTGGGCTTATCTATATGCAAACAAAGTTTGGCTAACACTCGCCTATTTTGTCGTGAGAACCAATAAATAAAAACATCTGTACATAAAGGTTCATAAATAATCGCTATAGTTTAACACATATTTTCTTAAAATCACTTACGAGTTCACTCACTCTCACAGATCAAGCCAATAAAATAATAAAACCATAATTTCTGGCCCGTTCGTACATAAATCTGTCAATCTCCAGTGTTTCCTTATCTCTGCCTCGAACTCGAGTGAAAGAAAGTCAGCTGCAGTTATGATGGACTGTTTATTGACCAATAAAATCCATTACAAACGTACAATAAAAATTTTCCAAGTTTCAGTGAAGAAAAAGTTTGGCTGGTGACACGGCCTAGAATATTTGGTGGGCAAAAGGACCTCAGGGTGTCAGCGGAAGAAATATAGCATCTTGTTGAGGTTGTAAAGTGGTCGAACAGTGGCGTCAGGGCAGGATTATTGTTAGAGGGACTGGAACCCACATAGCACTGGATATTCTATGAATATTCTTAAAATCTCCTATATGTTCCTTGAATAATCAGTAGAATCATAGAATATTCGTTATTTCTCTTGATTATCCTGGATTGTTAAAATAATATTCTTTATAGAATATTATTATTTCATCCACTTAGTATAATCAATGATTATTCGTTGATTGTCTGAATCATTCCAGAATATACCAGTATTATTCTTCATAGAATATTATTTTAATAATCTACTAAGAGCAGCTGCTATTTTCTGACGAACATTTAGTATTATTTGTAATAGAAATATCTGTATGTAGGCAAATATTCAATATGAGGTATTATTAATTTATATTTGCACGTTTCTCAGTGAATTAAAAAAACCTTCATTGGTTTTGCGTTCATCCTAAATATACCTAATAAGTATTATGTGCAATTTTCAAAAGTTTATTAGTCATTAGACATTGCCAGCAATACAGATACGGCATCCACCGACGATCAAGTGACAGCATCCTATGGCCTTATGCTGATGCATGGTGACTATGGTGTCGTCAGTTGTCAATCTTGTCTAGTTGTCACTCTATTCCTCGCTTCAAGTGTTCTGTCATTCTGTGCTTCAACATGCGGATGTGGCATTTTAGCAATTCACGAATTCAAGAGTTTTATTCCTGAAAGGCCTGCATTTATACCCAATTTTGTACAATAAAGTTGCTGGTTGTTATCGTTGTTATAAAGTGTGTGACAGTGTTCCAAATTATGGTCACCTATTATGGTGTATGGTTCATTATATAATGTGAGTAGAATGTTGAGGTTAAATGCAACAAGTTTACATTTTTACACTTTATTTTAGGCATCTAGACTGAGATGTCTAACCACTTAACTTTTGTCACCATCTGCCACTAGTAGGTGCCGTTATTTTTAGATCTGTATCTATAATTCCCTAAAAATGTTTCGTATATGAGGTAATTTAGACAAAATGTTCCTAGAATATTCAAAAACATTCTACCACGATTGTTTATGTAATATCCGTGCGGAATATTCGGCGGAATATTCTAAGAATATAGGGTGTTTTTCCCATTTCGACCTTTTACAGAATATTCTGTAAATGTTCTAATTATCCATGGAATTTTCTCAGCATATTCATAATATCTGTAGTGAATGTGAACAGAATATTCTCATATCATCCAGTAGTTACATCAGCCTAGACCGCTGATGCACCAAGAATAACGCCGACGTTGCAGCTGGTTTCCAGAGAAGAGATAAAGTTTTCCTTATCACGTTCATACCATTTTATAGTCAGTCAGAGTTTAACCATTGTATTGCAAAGACCTAATTTCCATAATTTTCATTGTATAATTTTTGAATGTTTTTGAGTTTGTAAAGAAAATAAATCTTTTTAAAAAGCGATTTCGTTGCATCAAACTTATAACTCAGTGCTATGTGGGGAAGTAAGGTCGATCTGTACGAACTGAAATACGACAATCTATCATGAGACTGGGTAACTTTTTTGGAAGATAGAAATAAAAAATTACACAAAATCAGACATGAGAGCCTGACGTTTATTGTACTTTCGCTCAAGTAGGCTTTGTTCTAACGTTTGACATTTTGTAGAGATGAATTAAGTATTAATTATTATCTATCAATCTATCTATCGGTCTGTCTGTCGGTTCGTCTGTTGGCGTTGTTTTAGCGTCGCATTCTCAGTAACCGCTGCATGGATTGTGATCAAATTTGGGCAGCGATATGCTGTGGGGTCATAGTAGGTAATGTTTCTATAATTTTGAAAATCGGTGCATAGGCGGCGGAGTAATAAGCAAAAAACAAAAAAAATTAAATATTCCTCAAACTTCGTTTTTAGGCGTTTTAGGGGTTCCTGATCATTTTCTACTTTTTTTTTTGGTAGGGGTGAAATTGGGGTGGTTGGGGGGTGGGGGGTTGTAAAGTTGAAAAATTTGTTGCTTTCATATAATAGACTGTCCACTGACCTGTGAAGGAAGACCTAGCAACATAAATAACTTTTTTAGGTCCATCTGAACATTGCCTTGCCTATTACCAAAACTAAGGGACTTAGAATCTTCTGTGTACATAAGAATATTTATTCCTTTAGATCGTTTTGTATTTTGTAACGTGGAAACTATTGAATTGATTCTAATGGAATCTTGACACATTATTATTACTGTGGTTAGGATGGAAAATGCGTATGCTTGTTAGAAATCGTATCAGTGGCAGCGTAGCAATAATCAAAAAAACTAAAAATATGAAAACAGCTCAAACTTCGTTTTTAAGTGTTTTAGAGGCTGCTGATCATTTTCTACTTTTTTTTGGGTAGGGGTGAAGTTGGGTAGGTTGGGAGGGTAGGGGGTTGTAAAGCTGAAAAATTTGTTGTATTCGCAATACGCTGTAATGAAACTTTGACACAGAATTTACTACCGGGGCGAGATTGGAAATCGCGTCTGTTTTTGAAAAATTGTGTGTGTGTCAGCAATAATAAAAAAACTAAAAATATAAAAACAGCTCAAACTTCGGTTTTAGATGGTTTGGAGGCTCCTGATCGTTTCGCATCGTCCAGTTGAAGCATGCAGAAAAAACTGTGGCGTCCTAGTTCCTAAGGAGGGAGACGGAAGAAACTATTTACGAAAGTTTTGTGTTGGATGTTTTTTTGCGGGCCGGTGAGCGATGATTTGGTTGCAAGGGGATTTTAGACTATAGCTTCATGCAATGGGAAAATAATAAAATGCTATTATCACATTGTGTGGCAAGTACTGAGTCAATCAACTTGACTCCATTTTTTTACCCTGTATCTCGCTTATTTTTCAGTCTTATGAAAATTTTTTTTTGAAAAAGTAGTTTATTTTAATGACTTCTCTACACAGTTACAATAAAAGTATCAACTTAGGACTCACCCTGTATATAGAACGCCGCTGTACCTACCTTATAAAACTTTACAACACCAGTAAACGATATTTAAGGTAAATTATCTACCTCTGTGACGCCCCCGAATGCTTTTGACAAATTTCTTGGGAAGTAGCTGCACAATGCGCAGCATGAGATGATTTTCTTCAGTTATTCTGCTGCGTTTCAAAATATTTTCGGACCTGGAACTCATCGGTGCTTTTGTAATTTGATTCGGATGATATTCTGACAATCTGGGCAGATGAGTGGAGATGAATGGTTTGATTATTTACTGGAAATCATGGGTCAAAGTTAAGAAGGAGTCATACTCGTATTTATTTATTTATTTATTTTATTTATACTCGTAGATTCTTATTTTTCATAACGGGTTTTCCTTTTACTTCCCACACCGATAGGTGAGGAGAGTCTGTCGCGCCTTTGTAGCCCCATAATCTCAGTAACCGCAGCATGGATTGTGATGAAATTTGGGCAGCGATATGCAGTGGGGTCGTAATAGGTAATCTTGCTATAAATTTGGAAATCGGTGCATGGGCAACGGAGTAATTAGCAAAAAACGAAAAAGATCATCAGATATTCCTCAACCTCCGTTTCTGGTGTTTAAGGGGTTCTAGGTCATTTTTTCCTTTTTTTTGGTGATCCAGGACACAAGGTTTCATCTTGATAGGAAGCCAAATAAAGATTTTCGATTTTTTTGGTGGACTTGAAAATCAGCGTGGCCTGAAAATTTTCATTTTCTTCAAACTAAACTGAAGCTCAAAATAGCTGCTGGATTTGTAATTAGCGCCCTCAAATTATTCAGGAAACAAGGCTTCACCTTGATAGAAAGCCAAATAAAGATTTTAGATTTTTTTGGTGGACTTGAATATCAGCGTGGCCTGAAAATTTTCGTTTTCGTCAAACGAAACTGAAGCTCAAAATAGCGGCTAAAATTTTGGAATAGAGTTGCTGAGCACTGCTTTAAGGCAATCTAAAAAATGTAATCAAGTTGATTGACTCAGTACTTCCCACACATTCCGATGATACTAGTTTTATTATTTTCCCGAACTATTAAAATACAAAAAAATTTCAGTTTTACCTCCCTACCCTCAACCATCTCAATTTCACCCCCACCCCAAAAAAGTAGAAAATGATCAGGAACCCCTAAAACACCTAAAAACGAAGTTAGAGCTGTTTTCACATTTTTTGTTTTTTTTAATATTGTTGCGCCGTCACTGAGAAGATTTCTAAAAATCAGATGCGTTTTCCATGCTTGGCGGCAAAGTAGTAATACTGTGTGTGCTAAGTAGTTTCATCAACATCAATTCAGTAGTTTCCACATTATAAAATACAGAACGATCTAAAGCAATACTCGTATGTATAGGTACATCGGAAAATTCTGTCCCTTGGTTCCTGTAATAGACAAGGCCATGTTCGGATGGACCTAAAAAAAGTGTATTATACCGCTAGATCTTTCTCTCTCACGTCAGGTAAACAGCCTATTATGAGTATAACAAATTTTTCAGCTTTACAACCCCCTACCCCCAACCACCCCAATTTCACCACCACCAAAAAAAAGCAAAAAATGATCAGGAACCCCTGAAACGCCTAAAAACGAAGTATGAGGAATATTTGAAATTTTTGGTTTTTTGCTAATTACTCCGCCGCCCATGCACCGATTTTCAAAATTGTAGCAACATACCTTACCCCACACCATATCGCTACCCAAATTTCATCAAAATCTGTGCAGCGGTTACTGAGATTAGGAGGCTAGAAGAACGCCAACAGACAGACAGACCGACAGACAGACAGATCGACGGAAATGAATGACGTGGATTTTCGTTATGTAGGCATCATAAAACGCCCAAAAAATATACTATCTCAAAATCGAAAATTTTCGCGATCACAATACTACCCTCCTGTGTGGGAAGAAAAAGCCTATAGATACTTCTTATAACAAATTACGTTTAAAAACATGCAAGTCTTCTAACAAATTAAAACCGCCCACTAGATTATCCAATCAACATTTCGGCATTCTTAGATCTTCTTTGTCTACAAACACAAAAGACAAAACTTGGTACCACAATACTACAAAATTCATCACGTTAATAAACCATAACTAAAAGGGGTTGTAAAGGACTTAGCCCAGGGCAGCAGCTTCACGCAAAAGGTGCTAAAAACACAAAATACTAATTATCCTTTGTGTGTCCGACCGCAAAACAAAGATAGACCGAAAAACAATTTGTGAAAGATGAGGTGGCAACTACCAAATATAATAGTTTTCGGCCGACTACAAACGGCTCCAAAATTGGACCCCGCCGATATCGGGACAAAATGGTGGTTGTGTCAAGAGATACTTAATCATTATTTTAACAGTAAAACAGCGGATGCCTAGGTATATAGGTATAATTTGTTTGGAAGAATAGCATTTCGGTGGCTGAAATTAATGATAAAATTTGGGAAACGATTTTTGTTGCTCATTTTACGTTCTGGGTGATCCTGTTCAAACTCAGAGCAGATGATTGTTTTCTCGACACCTTATGTTTCATATACTGCTCGTAATGGCGGATCATCTGGCTAGGATGGTATCCGGCAACAGTTTTATGGACCCGGAACCAGCCTTAGGACTATCTGCAAACTTGATTAGGAAAACAACTGGAGAGTGGATCCAGAATCAACACTCTGAGATGGAACAACATCTCTGGTCATCTCCGTCAAGCTCGGGAACTGTTAGCAGGGCCTGCGGAGAGAATAGGACGATTTTGTCTCTCTCTGGATAGGAGTAACTTGAGATTGCTAGTAGGCCTATTAACGGGTCACAACGCCTTCAGGCGTCACCTGTTCGTGATGAGGGTGGTCAACGACCCACGTGGTGTGGTGAAGAGGAAGAATCCTCGGCACACATCTTGTGTCGCTGTGAAACCCTGGGTTGTCACAGGCAGACTATGCTGGGCTCAAGAACCTTGGAACTAATAGAGATAAAATGGATAGGACCTAAGAATGTACTTGCCTTTGCCAAAAGGGCTGGCCTTAGGAACTAGCGCGGATAGAGGCGCAAAAGGGCCCATCGTGTGGCCTATGCACCAGCCACATTCCGTGCTGGATAGCCTCTGGTCCTTATTCATTCATACTGCTCGTAACTGAATCCCGGACACCTAGGAAAAAAAATGGAGTCAAGTTGATTGAGTCAGTACTTCCCACACATTACGGTGATACCAGTTTATTATTTTCCCATAGCATGAAGCTTTAGTCTGAGATCCCCTTGCAACCAAATATTTCCCCCTAAAATTCTTCTTATGCCGTCTTATGCTGCTAGGCCTTTCCTTCACAGGTCAATGGACAACCTATTATCAGTACTACAAACTTTTCAGTTTTACAACCCCCCACCCTCCAAAAACCCCAATTTCACTCCCACCCAAAAAAGGTAGAAAATGATCAGAGACCCTTAAAACATCTAAAAACGAAGTTTGAGTTGTTTTCATACTTTTAGTTTTTTTATTACTTTTGCGCCGCCACTGGCACGATTTATAAAAACCATACGCATTTTCCATCCTCGCAACGGTAGTAATACTGTGTCAAAATTTCATTAAAATCAATTCAACAGTTTCCACGTTACACAATGTAGAACGATATAAGGCAATACTCGCGCATGTTTACACCAGAAAAGTCCTTTGGTTTCTGTAACAGGCAAGGCAATGTTCGGATGGCCCTGCAAAAGCTATTCACGTCGCTAGGTCTTCCTTCACAGGTCAGTGGACAATCTATTATGAAAGCAACAAATTTTTCAATTTTACAACCCCCCACCCCCCAACCACCCCAATTTCACCCCCACCCAAAAAAAATAGAAAATGACTAGGAACCCCTAAAACGCCTAAAAACAAAGTTTAAGCAATATTTATTTTTTTGTTTTTTGCTAATTACTCCGCCGCCCATGCACCGGTTTTCAAAATTATAGGAACATTACCTACTACGACCTCACAGCATATCGCTGCCCCAATTTCATCACAATCCACCCAGCGGTTGCTGAGATTACGAGGTTAGAAAAAAGCGACAGACAGACAGACCGACAGACCGACAGACCGACAGACAGACCGACCGACAGACAGACAGACAGACCGGCGGAAATGGGTGACGTGGATTTTTGTTATGTAGACATCATAAAACGCCCAAAAAGCGTATTATCTCAAAATTTTCGCGATCACAATACTTCCCTCATCTATCGGTGTGGGAAGTAAAAGGGATATTGGCATTGAAAATTTGTACACAACTTGGCAGTACCATTTCTAGTAGCTGCACATGTAGCTGTTTACGCAATAAGCTGAGAGCAGCTTGGGAGGCTGTGCCTCTAGAGTTAGAGGTTATTAACAACCAGATTATGAGCGTACCGCGCAGGCTAGAGATGTTTTGAATTTGTGGTTCTTGGGTTTTTAGGCCGGTGTCGTTCAGCGTTAAGGCTTGACGTTTCACCACCGCGAGTGGAAGGAATTTTCAGAAGCATTTTGGAAGTCGCCGAAGTGAAATAGCTTCTGAAGATGCCATCCACTCGTGGTGGCGAAACGTCAAGCTTTAACGCTAAACGACGCCGGCCTAAAAACCCAAGCACCACAAATTCATTCGACGATGGCCATAAAAGCCTTACACAGTACATAGAGAGATGTTTTTACCGAGGTTTTTACCCTATAATACTAAACAAAACCTTCACGCTCGAAGTGATCCTTCATCAATAACCCTTCTCAAATATACACACATTTTTCCCGGTAAAGTATCATTTGCTAGCCGTGGGAGCTTCAGAGAACATTTGTCAGATGGCATGGCGCAGAAAAAGAGATGCCACACACATGTTGTAGCGGCTGTAGCGCCATCAGAGCATCTCGGGTCATTAGACGTTGTGATACGCGCCCGTGCCAAAATCTTCACTTAATTTTCCAGTCCATCCTTCGCAATTAGCGCCGTTGACATTTCTGGTTAATTAACGGAGAGAGAAACCGTTCAAAATCGGACATGCCGGTCGCAGCGCCTGTGTACACATGTTCCGCTCATTTCTGGGGACGATGCCGGAGACCGGATTCCCTGTTATTAAGAAACGTGAGATATTATTATAGGGATGGTACCTAATGTCCCGTGTAGTCAAAAAAAATGGAGTCAAAATGATTGACTCAGTACTTCCCACACATAATGGTGATACCATTTTATTATTTCCCATTGCATGAAGCTATAGTCTAAAATCCCCTTGCAACTGAATTATCGCCCATCCGCCCGCAAAAACAATATCCAACACAAAAACCTTCGTAAATAGTTTCTTGCGTCTCCCTCCTTAGGGACTAGGGCGCCACAGTTTTTTTCAAGTTTGAGCTGATTTTATGTTTTTGGTTTTTTTATTATTGCTGCGCCGCCACTGACACGGTTTTGCAAAAACAGAGTCGTTTTCCATTCTCGCATCGCTAATACATTCTGTGTCAAAATTTTATTAAAATCAATTCAATAATTTTCGCTTTACGCAATATACATAGAACGAAATAAAGCAAAACTCGTATGTACAGATCACAAAATTGGTTTCTGTAACAGGCAAGCCAATATTCGGATGGACCTAAAAAAGTGTAATATGCCGCTAGGTATTTCTGCTACAGGCAACGAATTCGAATTCGTTGGCTACAGGTCAATAGACGGACTATTATGAATACAACAAATTTTTCAGTTTTACTACCCCCACCCCCCAACCGCCCCGATTTCACCCCACCATTATTGCTGCGCCGCCACTGACACGATATTTTTAAAACCATACGCGTTTTTCATCCTCGCGACGGTAATAATACTGTGTCTAAATTTCATTAAAATCGATTCCATAATTACCATGTTACTAAATTCAGAACGATCTAAAGCAATAATACTATGTATACATCAGACAATTCTAAGTCCCGTGATTTCTGTAATAACCAAGGTAATGCTCGGATGAACCTAAAAAAGGTATTATGCCGCTAGGATTTTTTTTCACAGGTCAATGGATAGCCTATTAAGAAAGAACAAATTTTTGAGTTTTACAACCCCCCCACCCCCCTACCACCCCAATTTCACCCCCACCCAAAAAAAAAGTAAAAACTGATCAGGAACTCCTAAAATGCCTAAAAACAAAGTATGAGCTATTTTTATATTTTTAGTTTTTTTATTAATGCTGCGCCGCCACTGACACGATTTTTCCAAAACACACGCGCTTTCCATCCTCGCAGCGGCTGTAATACTGTGTCAAACTTTCATTAAAATCAATTCGATAATTTTCGCGTTACGCAATATAAAACGATCTAAAACAACACTCGTATGTATACATCACAAATTCTAAGTCCCTTGGTTTCTATAATAAGCAAGGCAGTGTTCGGATGGACCTAAAAAAGGGTATTATGCCGCTAGGTCTTTCTTTCACAGGTCAATGGACAGCCTATTATGAATAGAACAAATTTTTGAGTTTTAGACCCCCCCCCTAACCACCCCAATTTCACCTATCGGTGTGGGAAGTAAAACACGTTTTCTTTAGAAGGTATATGTCTTCAAACCAGGAAGCGTTAAAACTCTACTCAGACACGCCTAAGGAGCTTTACTTCGCACTTCTCAGGAAGAAGACTTCAAATAATGACGTCAAGTGACCAGGGAAGAAGCTTGAGAGGCCTCCAGAATTTTTCGCACCTACAGGGTTTATCAACGATGTGTAGGTGGACGACAACTGCTTCTCTATTTGAGATAGAAAAAAAATGTCACAGATAAAAACTGTACTGTAGAGGGTAATAAAATCTATGTCTCAAAAATATTCAGGTTGTCCAATAATGTGTTATGTGTAATAAAATCTATGTCCCAAAAATATACAGGGTATCCAATACATGTGCTACAGATCAAAGTCACATTTTTTTAAATAGAACTCACTAGGTACATAAATATTATTGCATATTTGCATTCTTTGGTCGATTTTAGTGTGACTTCATGCCAAGACATATTATTGTTGTTGTTGATCCCCAAAAGCTTGACGGAAGGTGACGCGACTCTCGACTATTGGGCGACCCTCCATTTCCACAGTTTTAAGCCAACGTGAACTAGTAGAAGAACTAGTTGCTCTATTAAACATCTTAGAACAACAAAGTGCAGCATATGGTCTTGGTATTAACTACAACAAGGCCAAGGTTATGATCGTAGATAGAGAGCAGTAGGCCCTAAGGGCCGGTTGTACAAACGCTCAGTGAACTCCCGATCACGTAACCTTAAGTTCAGCGATGGACACGGTTCAACGGTTGACGCGTTGTACAAACTCCGTTCTGGGAAGGATCAACTGAACTGGATCAAAAGAGGATTGGTAGCAATGGATATAGGGTATTTGGTGGCGAAACTAGTTACTTTTCGTTTTTAATGTTTAATGTTATGCAGGTTATGTTAATGTCACGTCTATGAATGTCAAATTCTGACATTCATCAAACTTTGTTGTCGATCAAGAAGTATTTTGCAATTTTATAATGGAATCCAAAAAAAGGGCGACTAATTTTACGGCGAAAGAAGAGGCCGTGTTAATAGAATTTGTGAAAAAATATGAGACTGTTTTGGAATGCCAGAAAACGGATACAAATATTCATAGAATCAAAACGGAAAGGTTGAACTTGTCCAACAGCTTGCGTGGAGAGACATTTCGTGAAGCAAAGGTACTGAAAAGCAATTACGAAAATTAAAAAAAAGGACAAAACAAAAATTTGCCGATGAGGGACAGGAGACAGTACATCCATAATACCGGCGGTGGGCCTTCGCAGGATTTCAAAATACAGGACTTTGACATATCAATAAAAGAAAAATCGGACCCCAAATAACAGGATTCACATCTACATTCGACGATGATGCGGAAACTTTTATTGCTGATGTGCCTACAATTAATTGAGAATTTGTTCACGATACATTAGAGACAAATATCATTTGGCATTTTTCAGGTCGTTTTTCCTAATAATGTCATCCTCGGTCAAAGGTTCGTTAAAGTACTCCATCATGTAACTCAAGTGAAAATATCGCATTTGACTATGTCACCCACGTCGGATATTAGGGTTAGAAACTGATCAGCTGGTCGTAAACATCGCCATTTTAAACCTTGAACCGCCGTTAAACGCTCCCCGGTGGCCGTTCAACTTGATCAACGCTTGAACTTTGTTGGTACAACAGCAAATTAAAGATGAACTCGGTTCCAAGTTGAACTCGAGTTAAACTGTGTTTGTACAACCGGCCCTAAGAGTTCAATCTACGTTCAACCTGTAGGCGGCATATTTGCGAATCCACCTCTGCTTGCCTAACACAACATAATAAAGGAGGATCTCACACAAAGGAGGACGCGACTCCCGAAAGGCCTGCTCCTATTGTGCGATTTGTCAGCAAACTGTCCAAACGAGTGAATCAAGCTCGTGCGGAGCGCGAAATTTCCAATATGTCACGGAAACGGGGGCCGAATTTCAACAGGTACCGGTAGCCGGGCCCCAGATGATATATTTACGAGGTGGGGCTTTGTCCAGAGTGGCATCTTCGCGGAAACGTTTGAGACGCTCTTCATAGGGAAGAAAAGGGATGTCTGTTTTGTTAGCGCTACTGCCTCATTAGATACGCAGTAGTCAGCGTAATAAGGTTTTATTGCCGTGAATGTTGTTTTGGGGCAGATTAGCGGCTATAAAGATGTGCTGATGCTCTGTTTATAGTGTTTCTATTCGACTAACTATGAGGGATTAATGAAAATTGCGATAAAATCAGATAGGTTAAAGTCGGATAAATTGTACCACATTGCACACTTTATCAAATATCTCGCTATTGACTTGATTTCGATTCAACAAACCTATACATTCGAGTTACTTAATATATTCCTATCAAATTCCATAATAGAAAAGTTACATAAAGACTGACAGTTTGACATAATAAATGTTATTTCAAAATGTTGCAAACGGTACAATCTACCCAACTGGTTTGTTAAATTGTACCACCCGGTTCGGTAAATTGTACCATGGCAAAATGCATTAGATGATCGTTGTTGATAGAACAACAGATTTATTCAATACATTGCAATGAATTAAAATTTTTATTTGTAAAACTTAAACACGTACATAAATCACAAATTAGGAACCCATTGGGTAAAACAAAATATTGTCGTAGCAAATAATTAATACTCAAAACTTATTTAACTCAAACACAGAAGTCACAAATATAGTCTCATCGACTGGGAAACGAAGCACAGCTTTCATGAACCCAATTTGCACAAAATTTCCAGTTTTATAGTTTCTTATTGCTGCATTTATATCTTGCTCTGACCATTGGCAGTATTTTATACCCTTGCGAGGCACGACTGAAAAAAATACTGGAATTTGGTAAATTGTACCGGTACGATTTAACAAACTAGGTGGTGGTCCAAATTAGCAAACCGATATTATTATTGACACAAATTGGTTTATTTCTTTAAAAAAAGTGAGGTTAGGGTAAATATAAACCGCCCAAACTATTTCCAAATGTCCAATAATTACGAAGAACGCCACCCAACTATCAAAAACTGATCATTCGGATACAAAGGCTTATCTAAAGCTGTATAATACTTACTGCGTAAAGTCGTTTTTCAGAAAAACACAAATTTTAAGTTTCAGGAAAGACTGCCGTTTACCCGCCCTGGTAACTAATGTTTTGACAACGAGAGGTATCAAAAGAGCAAACTAGATGACGTTAGAGGCTTACAATTTAATAAATATTGAGGTGGTACAATTTAACAACTGGTACAATATACCCGACTTTACCCTATATGACAAAATATTGTCGGAGCATTGTCTTGATCCAGTGTCCAACCGGAATATTGATAAAACGACCATTTTTGCCTTAATTTTGCATTTAACAGTAACCCACATAGTACTGGATATTCTATGAATATTCTTTGAATCTCCTATATGTTCCATGAATATTCAGTAGAATCATAGAATATTCGTTATTTCTCTTGATTATTCTGGATTATTAAAGTAATATTCTTTATAGAATATTATTTTATCCACTTAGGATAATCAGTAATTATTCGTTTAATGTCTGCATTATTCCAGAATATACCAGTAATATTCTTCATAGAATATTATTTTAATAATCTACTAAGAACAAGATGTAGCTATTTTCTGACGAAAATTTAGTAATATTTGTAATAGAAATATCTGTATGTAGGCAAATATTCAATATGAGGTATTATTAATTTATATTTGCACGTTTCTCAGTGAATTAAAAAAAACCTTCATTCGTTTTGCGTTCATCCTAAATATACCTAATAAGTATTATGTGCAATTTTCAAAAGTTTATTAGTGATTAGCCATTGCCAGCAATACAGATACGGCATCCACCGACGATAAAGTGACAGCATCTTATGCTGATGTATACTGACTATATGGTGTCGTCAGTTGTCAATCTTGTCTGGTTGTCACTCTATTCTTCGCTTCAAGTGTTCTGTCATTCTGTGCATCAACATATGATGTGGGCATTTTAGCAATTCACGAATTCACGAGTTTTATTCCTGAAAGGCCTGCATTTATACCCAATTTTGTACAATAAAGTTGCTGGAAGTGTGTGACAGTGTTCCAAATTATGGTCACCTACTATGGCGTATGGTTCATTATATAATATGAGTAGAATTTTGGGGTTAAATGCAACAAGTTTACATTTTTACACTTTATTTTAGGCATCTAGACTGAGATGTCCACCACTTAACTTTTGTGACCATCTGCCACTAGTAGGTGCCATTATTTTTGGAACAGTATCCATAATTCCCTAAAGATGTTTCGTATATGAGATAATTTAGACAACATGTTCCTAGAATATTCAAAAACATTCTACCACGATTGTTCCGTGCGGAATATTCGGCGGAATATTCTTTCCATTTCGAACGTTTACAGAATATTCTGTAAATATTCTAATTATCCATGGAATTTTCTCAGAATATTCATAATATCTGAATGTGAACAGAATATTCTCGTATTACCCAGTGCTATGTGGGAAGAGTCCTCCAAGTACATTTTAGAATAGTTTTTCATGAATTTTCATGAATTTCGGTCAATAATTTAAACTACATTTCACAATGTTTCGGTTTATTATACTTAAACCATCATCAGGCGTCTAAAAACGGTAAAATTATTTTGTGTGTATAATAATAAAACACATACCTACAATTAAAACTTGATTTAGAAAAAGAAAATGCATGAGAACGGTATAAATCTGGCCTCGACAGAAGAAACTTGAGGAATTCCTCAACTTGTCGGGACTGAGACTCAAAAAACCTACCAAATTTGTAACAGACGCCCTCAAATTAACCGGGACACGAGGTTTTGTATTGATCGTATTGATTGGAGGTCAAATAAAGATTTTGGATTTGTAAACTTGAAGATCCGGAGTATGAACGCTTTTATTTTCGTTAAATGAGACTGAAACAGAAAACAGCAGCCGAGGTTGTGATAAGTATTCTCAAATTATTCTGGACACGAGATTTTGTCTTGGATAAATAGCTAAATGCAGATATTAGAATTTTATTTTAGGTGCGGATCTGAAGATCCAAGGCTTTGTCCAGAGTGGCATCTTCGCGGAAACGTTTGAGACGCTCTTCATAGGGAGCTTGCTACTTGCTACCGACCGTTGGGGAAAAAGGGATGTCTGTTTTGTTAGCGCTACTGCCTTATTAGATACGCAGTAAGGTTTTATTGCCGTGAATGTTGTTTTGGGGCAGATTAGCGGCTATGAAGATGTACTGATGCTCTGTTTATAGTGGTTCTATTCGACTAACCTTGAAGGACTGATGAAGGCGATCAATTTGGTTATTGTTTTAGGATTACGTCAGAAATTAAACAACAAGTTATTTTTCTTTATCCGACGTTTCGACTAATATGTAGGCATCATCAGGTGTCAGAAAGTACAAGTTTTCCGTGTATTAAAGAACAAAGCAAAAGTATAAATTTTCACACATTTGACGCCAACAATAGCTATTTGTTATGCGGATGATACCACTACTATAAATTCTGGTCTGTCTATTGTTATCATCTGTGATGGGTGATAGTAATGTAAAAATTGAGGAATGGTTCACACAAAACTATCTAAAACTGAATGTCAACAAAACGCAAGAAATTTTTTCGAACAAGAACTGTACCTCGCCTACGAATGTGGAGATATTAGGGTTAACTTTAGATAACAGACTTAACTGGTGTGATCATGTGAAGTCTGTAAAACATAAACTGTCATCATCCATTTTTGTCATTAGGAGATTAAAGCCACTTCTTTAATGACCTGCTACAAATGTATATTATTATATGTGATGTAGTTAATAAAGTTCTATTCTATTCTATGGCTAGATATATTGGGTAAAACACTGCCCATAGTAATAAGACTCAACCAAAATTTAACAGCACAGAACACATACAATTAAAATTTGATTAAAAAGAAGAAAATGCATGAGAACAGTACAATTATGTCTCGACTCCACAGAAGAAACTTGTAGAATTTCTCAACTTGTCGTGACTGAAACTCAAAACAGTTGCCGGATTTGTAATAAGCGCCTTCAAATTATCAAGGTCACGCAGTTTTGTCTTGATAGAAAGCCAAATAAAAATTTTAGATTTTTACTTTAGGTGAAATGGAAGATCAGGGGGTATGACAATTCTTATCTTCATCAAACGAGATTGAAACTCAAAACAGTTACCGGATTTGTAATTAGCGCCATCAAATTATCCAGAACACGAGATTTTGGCTCAATAGAAAGCCAAATAAAGATTTTAGATTTTTACTTTGGGTGAACTTGAAGATCCGGGGGTATGAAAATTTTTATTTTCGTTAATCGAGACTCAAACCCAAAACAGCTACTGGATTTGTAATTAGCGCCATCAAATTATCCAGGACACGAGATTTTGGCTTAATAGAAAGCCAAATAAAGATTTTAGATTTTTACTTTGGGTGAACTTGAAGATCCGGGGGTATGAAAATTTTTATTTTCGTTAATCGAGACTCAAACCCAAAACAGCTACTGGATTTGTAATTAGCGCCATCAAATTATCCAGGACACGAGATTTTCGCTCAATAGAAAGCCAAATAAAGATTTTAGATTTTTACTTTGGGTGAACTTGAAGATCCGGGGGTATGAAAACTTGTATTTTCGTTCATCGAGACTAAAACTCAAAACAGCTACTAGATTTGTAATTAGCGCTATCAAATTATCCAAAACACAAGATTTTAGCTCAATAGAAAGCCAAATAAAGATTTTAGATTTTTACTTTGGGTGAACTTGAAGATCCGGGGGAATGAAAATTTTTATTTTCGTTAATCGAGACTGGAATTCAAAACAGCTACTAGATTTGTAATAAGCTCCATCAAATTATTCAGATCACGAGATTTTGGCTTAATAGAAAGCTAATCAAAGATTTTAGATTTTTACTTTGGGTGAACTTGAAGATCCGTGGTATGAAAATATTTATTTTCGTTAATCGAGACTGAAACTCAAAACAGCTACTGGACTTGTAATTAGCGCCATCAAATTATCCAGAACACGAGATTTTGGCTCAATAGAAAGCCAAATAAAGATTTTAGATTTTTTACTTTGGGTGAGCTTGAACATCCGGGGGTATGAAAATTTTTATTTTCGTTAATCGAGACTGAAACTCAAAACAGCTACTAGATTTGTAATAAGCGCCATCAAATTATTCAGATCACGAGATTTTGGCTCAATGAAAAGCCAAATAAAGATTTTAGATTTTTACTTTGGGTGAACTTGAAGATCAGGGGGTATGAAAATTTTCATTTTCGTTAATCGAGACTAAAACTCAAAACACCTACCGGATTTGTAATAAGCGCCATAAAATTGTTCAGGACACGAGATTTTGGCTCAATAGAAAGCCAAATAAAGATTTTAGATTTTTACTTTAGGTGAACTTGAAGATCCGGGGGAATGAAAATTTTTATTTTCGTTAATCGAGACTGAAACTCAAAACAGCTACCAAATTTGTAATTAGCGCCATCAAATTATCCAGAACACGAGGTTTTGGCTCAATAGAAAGCCAAATAAAGATTTTAGATTTTTACTTTGGATGAACTTAAAGATCCGGGGAAATGAAAATTTTTATTTTCGTTAATCGAGACTTAAACTCAAAACAGCTACTAGATTTGTAATTAGTGCTACGAAGTTATCCAGGGCACGAGATTTTAGCTCAATAGAAAGCCAAATAAAGATGTTAGATTTTTACTTTGGGTGAACTTGAAGATCCGGGGGTATGAAAATTTTTATTTTCGTTAATCGAGACTGAAACTCAAAACAGCTACTAGATTTGTAATTAGTGCTATCAAGTTATCCAGGGCACGAGATTTTAGCTCAATAGAAAGCCAAATAAAGATTTTAGATTTTTACTTTGGGTGAACTTGAGGATCCGGGGGAATGAAAATTTTTATTTTCGTTAATCGAGACTGAAACTTAAAACAGCCACTAGATTTGTAATTAGCGCCATCAAATTATCCAGGACACGAGATTTTGGCTCAATAGAAAGCCAAATAAAGATTTTAGATTTTTACTTTGGGTAAACTTAAAGATCCGGGGGAATGAAAATTTTTATTTTCGTTAATCAAGACTCAAACTCAAAACAACTACTGGATTTGTAATTAGCTCCGTCAAATTATCCAGGACACGAGATTTTGGCTCAATAGAAAGCCAAATAAAGATTTTAGATTTTTACTTTGGGTGAACTTGAAGTTCCGGGGGAATGAAAATTTTTATTTTCGTTAATCGAGACTGAAACTTAAAACAGCCACTAGATTTGTAATTAGCGCCATCAAATTATCCAGGACACGAGATTTTGGCTCAATAGAAAGCCAAATAAAGATTTTAGATTTTTACTTTGGGTAAACTTAAAGATCCGGGGGAATGAAAATTTTTATTTTCGTTAATCAAGACTCAAACTCAAAACAACTACTGGATTTGTAATTAGCTCCGTCAAATTATCCAGGACACGAGATTTTGGCTCAATAGAAAGCCAAATAAAGATTTTAGATTTTTACTTTGGATGAACTTGAAGATCCGGGGGAGTGAAAATTTTTATTTTCGTTAATCGAGACTGAAATTCAAAACAGCTACCGGATTTGTAATAAGCGCCATCAAAGTATTGAGGACAAGTTTTGTCTTGATAGAAAGCCAAATAAAGATTTTAGATTTTTACTTTGGATGAACTTAAAGATCCGGGGAAATGAAAATTTTTATTTTCGTTAATCGAGACTGAAACTCAAAACAGCTACCAAATTTGTAATTAGCGCCATCAAATTATCCAGAACACGAGGTTTTGGCTCAATAGAAAGCCAAATAAAGATTTTAGATTTTTACTTTGGATGAACTTAAAGATCCGGGGAAATGAAAATTTTTATTTTCGTTAATCGAGACTTAAACTCAAAACACCTACCGGATTTGTAATAAGCGCCATAAAATTGTTCAGGACACGAGATTTTAGCTCAATAGAAAGCCAAATAAAGATTTTAGATTTTTACTTTGGGTGAACTTGAAGATCCGGGGGAATGAAAATTTTTATTTTCGTTAATCGAGACTGAAACTCAAAACAGCTACCAAATTTGTAATTAGCGCCATCAAATTATCCAGAACACGAGGTTTTGGCTCAATAGAAAGCCAAATAAAGATTTTAGATTTTTACTTTGGATGAACTTGAAGTTCCGGGGGAATGAAAATTTTTATTTTCGTTAATCGAGACTGAAACTCAAAACACCTACCGGATTTGTAATAAGCGCCATAAAATTATCCAGAACACGAGGTTTTGGCTCAATAGAAAGCCAAATAAAGATTTTAGATTTTTACTTTAGGTGAACTTGAAGATCCGGGGGAATGAAAATTTTTATTTTCGTTAATCGAGACTGAAACTCAAAACACCTACCGGATTTGTAATAAGCGCCATAAAATTGTTCAGGACACGAGATTTTAGCTCAATAGAAAGCCAAATAAAGATTTTAGATTTTTACTTTGGGTGAACTTGAAGATCCGGGGGAATGAAAATTTTTATTTTCGTTAATCGAGACTGAAACTCAAAACAGCTACCAAATTTGTAATTAGCGCCATCAAATTATCCAGAACACGAGGTTTTGGCTCAATAGAAAGCCAAATAAAGATTTTAGATTTTTACTTTGGATGAACTTAAAGATCCGGGGAAATGAAAATTTTTATTTTCGTTAATCGAGACTTAAACTCAAAACAGCTACTAGATTTGTAATTAGTGCTACGAAGTTATCCAGGGCACGAGATTTTAGCTCAATAGAAAGCCAAATAAAGATGTTAGATTTTTACTTTGGGTGAACTTGAAGATCCGGGGGTATGAAAATTTTTATTTTCGTTAATCGAGACTGAAACTCAAAACAGCTACTAGATTTGTAATTAGTGCTATCAAGTTATCCAGGGCACGAGATTTTAGCTCAATAGAAAGCCAAATAAAGATTTTAGATTTTTACTTTGGGTGAACTTGAAATTCCGGGGGAATGAAAATTTTTATTTTCGTTAATCGAGACTGAAACTTAAAACAGCCACTAGATTTGTAATTAGCGCCATCAAATTATCCAGGACACGAGATTTTGGCTCAATAGAAAGCCAAATAAAGATTTTAGATTTTTACTTTGGGTAAACTTAAAGATCCGGGGGAATGAAAATTTTTATTTTCGTTAATCAAGACTCAAACTCAAAACAACTACTGGATTTGTAATTAGCTCCGTCAAATTATCCAGGACACGAGATTTTGGCTCAATAGAAAGCCAAATAAAGATTTTAGATTTTTACTTTGGGTGAACTTGAAGTTCCGGGGGAATGAAAATTTTTATTTTCGTTAATCGAGACTGAAACTTAAAACAGCCACTAGATTTGTAATTAGCGCCATCAAATTATCCAGGACACGAGATTTTGGCTCAATAGAAAGCCAAATAAAGATTTTAGATTTTTACTTTGGGTAAACTTAAAGATCCGGGGGAATGAAAATTTTTATTTTCGTTAATCGAGACTTAAACTCAAAACACCTACCGGATTTGTAATAAGCGCCATAAAATTGTTCAGGACACGAGATTTTAGCTCAATAGAAAGCCAAATAAAGATTTTAGATTTTTACTTTGGGTGAACTTAAAGATCCGGGGAAATGAAAATTTTTATTTTCGTTAATCGAGACTGAAACTCAAAACAGCTACCAAATTTGTAATTAGCGCCATCAAATTATCCAGAACACGAGGTTTTGGCTCAATAGAAAGCCAAATAAAGATTTTAGATTTTTACTTTGGATGAACTTAAAGATCCGGGGAAATGAAAATTTTTATTTTCGTTAATCGAGACTTAAACTCAAAACACCTACCGGATTTGTAATAAGCGCCATAAAATTATTCAGGACACGAGATTTTAGCTCAATAGAAAGCCAAATAAAGATTTTAGATTTTTACTTTGGGTGAACTTGAAGATCCGGGGGAATGAAAATTTTTATTTTCGTTAATCGAGACTGAAACTCAAAACAGCTACCAAATTTGTAATTAGCGCCATCAAATTATCCAGAACACGAGGTTTTGGCTCAATAGAAAGCCAAATAAAGATTTTAGATTTTTACTTTGGATGAACTTGAAGTTCCGGGGGAATGAAAATTTTTATTTTCGTTAATCGAGACTGAAACTCAAAACACCTACCGGATTTGTAATAAGCGCCATAAAATTATCCAGAACACGAGGTTTTGGCTCAATAGAAAGCCAAATAAAGATTTTAGATTTTTACTTTAGGTGAACTTGAAGATCCGGGGGAATGAAAATTTTTATTTTCGTTAATCGAGACTGAAACTCAAAACACCTACCGGATTTGTAATAAGCGCCATAAAATTGTTCAGGACACGAGATTTTAGCTCAATAGAAAGCCAAATAAAGATTTTAGATTTTTACTTTGGGTGAACTTGAAGATCCGGGGGAATGAAAATTTTTATTTTCGTTAATCGAGACTGAAACTCAAAACAGCTACCAAATTTGTAATTAGCGCCATCAAATTATCCAGAACACGAGGTTTTGGCTCAATAGAAAGCCAAATAAAGATTTTAGATTTTTACTTTGGGTGAACTTAAAGATCCGGGGAAATGAAAATTTTTATTTTAGTTAATCGAGACTTAAACTCAAAACAGCTACTAGATTTATAATTAGTGCTACGAAGTTATCCAGGGCACGAGATTTTAGCTCAATAGAAAGCCAAATAAAGATGTTAGATTTTTACTTTGGGTGAACTTGAAGATCCGGGGGTATGAAAATTTTTATTTTCGTTAATCGAGACTGAAACTCAAAACAGCTACTAGATTTGTAATTAGTGCTATCAAGTTATCCAGGGCACGAGATTTTAGCTCAATAGAAAGCCAAATAAAGATTTTAGATTTTTACTTTGGGTGAACTTGAAGATCCGGGGGTATGAAAATTTTTATTTTCGTTAATCGAGACTGAAACTCAAAACAGCTACTGGATTTGTAATTAGCGCCATCAAATTATCCAGAACACGAGATTTTGGCTCAATAGAAAGCCAAATAAAGATTTTAGATTTTTACTTTGGGTGAACTTGAAATTCCGGGGGAATGAAAATTTTTATTTTCGTTAATCGAGACTGAAACTTAAAACAGCCACTAGATTTGTAATTAGCGCCATCAAATTATCCAGGACACGAGATTTTGGCTCAATAGAAAGCCAAATAAAGATTTTAGATTTTTACTTTGGGTAAACTTAAAGATCCGGGGGAATGAAAATTTTTATTTTCGTTAATCAAGACTCAAACTCAAAACAACTACTGGATTTGTAATTAGCTCCGTCAAATTATCCAGGACACGAGATTTTGGCTCAATAGAAAGCCAAATAAAGATTTTAGATTTTTACTTTGGGTGAACTTGAAGTTCCGGGGGAATGAAAATTTTTATTTTCGTTAATCGAGACTGAAACTTAAAACAGCCACTAGATTTGTAATTAGCGCCATCAAATTATCCAGGACACGAGATTTTGGCTCAATAGAAAGCCAAATAAAGATTTTAGATTTTTACTTTGGGTAAACTTAAAGATCCGGGGGAATGAAAATTTTTATTTTCGTTAATCAAGACTCAAACTCAAAACAACTACTGGATTTGTAATTAGCTCCGTCAAATTATCCAGGACACGAGATTTTGGCTCAATAGAAAGCCAAATAAAGATTTTAGATTTTTACTTTGGATGAACTTGAAGATCCGGGGGAGTGAAAATTTTTATTTTCGTTAATCGAGACTGAAATTCAAAACAGCTACCGGATTTGTAATAAGCGCCATCAAAGTATTCAGGACAAGTTTTGTCTTGATAGAAAGCCAAATAAAGATTTTAGATTTTTACTTTGGATGAACTTAAAGATCCGGGGAAATGAAAATTTTTATTTTCGTTAATCGAGACTGAAACTCAAAACAGCTACCAAATTTGTAATTAGCGCCATCAAATTATCCAGAACACGAGGTTTTGGCTCAATAGAAAGCCAAATAAAGATTTTAGATTTTTACTTTGGATGAACTTAAAGATCCGGGGAAATGAAAATTTTTATTTTCGTTAATCGAGACTTAAACTCAAAACACCTACCGGATTTGTAATAAGCGCCATAAAATTGTTCAGGACACGAGATTTTAGCTCAATAGAAAGCCAAATAAAGATTTTAGATTTTTACTTTGGGTGAACTTGAAGATCCGGGGGAATGAAAATTTTTATTTTCGTTAATCGAGACTGAAACTCAAAACAGCTACCAAATTTGTAATTAGCGCCATCAAATTATCCAGAACACGAGGTTTTGGCTCAATAGAAAGCCAAATAAAGATTTTAGATTTTTACTTTGGATGAACTTGAAGTTCCGGGGGAATGAAAATTTTTATTTTCGTTAATCGAGACTGAAACTCAAAACACCTACCGGATTTGTAATAAGCGCCATAAAATTATCCAGAACACGAGGTTTTGGCTCAATAGAAAGCCAAATAAAGATTTTAGATTTTTACTTTAGGTGAACTTGAAGATCCGGGGGAATGAAAATTTTTATTTTCGTTAATCGAGACTGAAACTCAAAACACCTACCGGATTTGTAATAAGCGCCATAAAATTGTTCAGGACACGAGATTTTAGCTCAATAGAAAGCCAAATAAAGATTTTAGATTTTTACTTTGGGTGAACTTGAAGATCCGGGGGAATGAAAATTTTTATTTTCGTTAATCGAGACTGAAACTCAAAACAGCTACCAAATTTGTAATTAGCGCCATCAAATTATCCAGAACACGAGGTTTTGGCTCAATAGAAAGCCAAATAAAGATTTTAGATTTTTACTTTGGATGAACTTAAAGATCCGGGGAAATGAAAATTTTTATTTTCGTTAATCGAGACTTAAACTCAAAACAGCTACTAGATTTGTAATTAGTGCTACGAAGTTATCCAGGGCACGAGATTTTAGCTCAATAGAAAGCCAAATAAAGATGTTAGATTTTTACTTTGGGTGAACTTGAAGATCCGGGGGTATGAAAATTTTTATTTTCGTTAATCGAGACTGAAACTCAAAACAGCTACTAGATTTGTAATTAGTGCTATCAAGTTATCCAGGGCACGAGATTTTAGCTCAATAGAAAGCCAAATAAAGATTTTAGATTTTTACTTTGGGTGAACTTGAAGATCCGGGGGTATGAAAATTTTTATTTTCGTTAATCGAGACTGAAACTCAAAACAGCTACTGGATTTGTAATTAGCGCCATCAAATTATCCAGAACACGAGATTTTGGCTCAATAGAAAGCCAAATAAAGATTTTGGATTTTTACTTTGGGTGAACTTGAAGTTCCGGGGGAATGAAAATTTTTATTTTCGTTAATCGAGACTGAAACTTAAAACAGCCACTAGATTTGTAATTAGCGCCATCAAATTATCCAGGACACGAGATTTTGGCTCAATAGAAAGCCAAATAAAGATTTTAGATTTTTACTTTGGGTAAACTTAAAGATCCGGGGGAATGAAAATTTTTATTTTCGTTAATCAAGACTCAAACTCAAAACAACTACTGGATTTGTAATTAGCTCCGTCAAATTATCCAGGACACGAGATTTTGGCTCAATAGAAAGCCAAATAAAGATTTTAGATTTTTACTTTGGATGAACTTGAAGATCCGGGGGAGTGAAAATTTTTATTTTCGTTAATCGAGACTGAAATTCAAAACAGGTACCGGATTTGTAATTAGCGCCATCAAATTATCCAGAACACGAGATTTTGGCTCAATAGAAAGCCAAATAAAGATTTTAGATTTTTACTTTGGATGAACTTGAAGATCCGGGGGAGTGAAAATTTTTATTTTCGTTAATCGAGACTGAAATTCAAAACAGCTACCGGATTTGTAATAAGCGCCATCAAAGTATTCAGGACAAGTTTTGTCTTGATAGAAAGCCAAATAAAGATTTTAGATTTTTACTTTGGATGAACTTAAAGATCCGGGGAAATGAAAATTTTTATTTTCGTTAATCGAGACTGAAACTCAAAACAGCTACCAAATTTGTAATTAGCGCCATCAAATTATCCAGAACACGAGGTTTTGGCTCAATAGAAAGCCAAATAAAGATTTTAGATTTTTACTTTGGATGAACTTAAAGATCCGGGGAAATGAAAATTTTTATTTTCGTTAATCGAGACTTAAACTCAAAACACCTACCGGATTTGTAATAAGCGCCATAAAATTGTTCAGGACACGAGATTTTAGCTCAATAGAAAGCCAAATAAAGATTTTAGATTTTTACTTTGGGTGAACTTGAAGATCCGGGGAATGAAAATTTTTATTTTCATTAATCGAGACTGAAACTCAAAACAGCTACCAAATTTGTAATTAGCGCCATCAAATTATCCAGAACACGAGGTTTTGGCTCAATAGAAAGCCAAATAAAGATTTTAGATTTTTACTTTGGATGAACTTGAAGTTCCGGGGGAATGAAAATTTTTATTTTCGTTAATCGAGACTGAAACTCAAAACACCTACCGGATTTGTAATAAGCGCCATAAAATTATCCAGAACACGAGGTTTTGGCTCAATAGAAAGCCAAATAAAGATTTTAGATTTTTACTTTAGGTGAACTTGAAGATCCGGGGGAATGAAAATTTTTATTTTCGTTAATCGAGACTGAAACTCAAAACACCTACCGGATTTGTAATAAGCGCCATAAAATTGTTCAGGACACGAGATTTTAGCTCAATAGAAAGCCAAATAAAGATTTTAGATTTTTACTTTGGGTGAACTTGAAGATCCGGGGGAATGAAAATTTTTATTTTCGTTAATCGAGACTGAAACTCAAAACAGCTACCAAATTTGTAATTAGCGCCATCAAATTATCCAGAACACGAGGTTTTGGCTCAATAGAAAGCCAAATAAAGATTTTAGATTTTTACTTTGGATGAACTTAAAGATCCGGGGAAATGAAAATTTTTATTTTCGTTAATCGAGACTTAAACTCAAAACAGCTACTAGATTTGTAATTAGTGCTACGAAGTTATCCAGGGCACGAGATTTTAGCTCAATAGAAAGCCAAATAAAGATGTTAGATTTTTACTTTGGGTGAACTTGAAGATCCGGGGGTATGAAAATTTTTATTTTCGTTAATCGAGACTGAAACTCAAAACAGCTACTAGATTTGTAATTAGTGCTATCAAGTTATCCAGGGCACGAGATTTTAGCTCAATAGAAAGCCAAATAAAGATTTTAGATTTTTACTTTGGGTGAACTTGAAGATCCGGGGGTATGAAAATTTTTATTTTCGTTAATCGAGACTGAAACTCAAAACAGCTACTGGATTTGTAATTAGCGCCATCAAATTATCCAGAACACGAGATTTTGGCTCAATAGAAAGCCAAATAAAGATTTTAGATTTTTACTTTGGGTGAACTTGAAGTTCCGGGGGAATGAAAATTTTTATTTTCGTTAATCGAGACTGAAACTTAAAACAGCCACTAGATTTGTAATTAGCGCCATCAAATTATCCAGGACACGAGATTTTGGCTCAATAGAAAGCCAAATAAAGATTTTAGATTTTTACTTTGGGTAAACTTAAAGATCCGGGGGAATGAAAATTTTTATTTTCGTTAATCAAGACTCAAACTCAAAACAACTACTGGATTTGTAATTAGCTCCGTCAAATTATCCAGGACACGAGATTTTGGCTCAATAGAAAGCCAAATAAAGATTTTAGATTTTTACTTTGGATGAACTTGAAGATCCGGGGGTATGAAAATTTTTATTTTCGTTAATCGAGACTGAAACTCAAAACAGCTACTGGATTTGTAATTAGCGCCATCAAATTATCCAGAACACGAGATTTTGGCTCAATAGAAAGCCAAATAAAGATTTTAGATTTTTACTTTGGGTGAACTTGAAGTTCCGGGGGAATGAAAATTTTTATTTTCGTTAATCGAGACTGAAACTTAAAACAGCCACTAGATTTGTAATTAGCGCCATCAAATTATCCAGGACACGAGATTTTGGCTCAATAGAAAGCCAAATAAAGATTTTAGATTTTTACTTTGGGTAAACTTAAAGATCCGGGGGAATGAAAATTTTTATTTTCGTTAATCAAGACTCAAACTCAAAACAACTACTGGATTTGTAATTAGCTCCGTCAAATTATCCAGGACACGAGATTTTGGCTCAATAGAAAGCCAAATAAAGATTTTAGATTTTTACTTTGGGTGAACTTGAAATTCCGGGGGAATGAAAATTTTTATTTTCGTTAATCGAGACTGAAACTTAAAACAGCCACTAGATTTGTAATAAGCGCCATCAAAGTATTCAGGACAAGTTTTGTCTTGATAGAAAGCCAAATAAAGATTTTAGATTTTTACTTTGGGTGAACTTGAAGATCCGGGGGAATGAAAATTTTTACTTTCGTTAATCGAGACTGAAATTCAAAACAGGTACCGGATTTGTAATTAGCGCCTTCAAAATATCAAGGACACAAGATTTTGCCTCAATAGAAAGCCAAATAAAGGTTTTAGATTTTTACTTCAGGTGAACTTGATCCGGGGGTATGAAAATTCTTATTTCATCTAACAAGACTGAAACTCAAAATAGTTACCGGATTTGTAATAAGCGTTCTCAAATTATCCAAGACACAAAGTTTTGTCTTGATAAAAATCCAAATAAAAATTTTAGATTTCTAATCAAGACACGCGATTTTGGTTTGATAGAAGACCAGACAAATATTTTAAATTTTTAATTAGGTAAAATTGAAAATCAGGGTTACACTGAATAACAAAATTGAATTTTATCAAAAAGGGCCTGGTGATGAGTGCATATAGGTATTACATTCTATGACATCCGAAATCCTTGACTCATATTTTCGTAGTGAAATCACCATCAACACCGGCATCTATTTTTCAGCTCTTTGAACAAAGCCTTAAAACAATGTCATTGTTTTAGGCCTAATCAATCGTAAAAATAAAACAATGGGTATACGAAGGACGAGTTTCCATAACACACTTTTACCCAACACAGCAGCAGGAGTTGCGCAAACGGTACCATCCGGCCACGGGTGTATGCCAAGGCACGGCATATACAAGTACCAGCAGAACAGCTGTCTACAACCAAACTACAACTATGAAAAACCTCAACTTATAATAATAAATTAACCCAGGCCTTCGCCCTTCGTCAGTTCCTTACAAGAACCATGGAGACATGGCGAACCAACATACATCTTAAAACTCAGGAGAGCCACATCCAAACGGAGAAGCTACAAGCTACGCATACGACGCGGTATCTTCCAGGGTGATTCACTCAGTTCACTGTGGTTCTGCCTTTGTTTAAATCCGCTCTACAACACACTTAACATCACAAATTTTGGTTTCACCATCAGAAAGTAAATCGACACAAAATCAATCATCTCCTCTACATGGATGATATACTATATGCCGCCACTGAAGTGGAACTGAGAGAACTACTTAGAATGACAGAGGTTTGTACATCAGAAGTCAGGATGGAGTTCAGAATGAGCAAATGCAAGGTGCTCCACATCAATAAAAGCCAATGGAAAAACAATCCCCAACAAGAAGTAGTAACTGGCCAAACGCTGGACAACATGGATAAAGATGAAACGTACAAGTACCAGGGCTTCAATCAGGATGTTAAGATCGACCACACACAAGTTAAGCCTCAATTAACACAAGAGTTTAGAAACCGCCTCATTAGACTACTAAAAACTAAATTGAATTCCAGAAATTTTAGAAAAGCCATTAACAAATTTGCGATACCTGTCCTCATACTCCTTTGGCATCATCAAGTGGTCGCACACTGATATTGAAAACATCAACATGGTGGTGATAAAAACATACATTTCTTTTAAATGAGACACGGTACACAGAAAAAAAATTGTTGCGTTTCCGATTAATTGTTAGTAGATGTTTTTCCATCGCTTTAAATATATTTGCAGTTGTTTCAAATCCATGTCATTGAAAGAATTCAATCCTTATATTCGAAGTAATCACAGGTACGCTAATAAATTCAAAATAATTTTATATTCATTCTAACGATATATATAATCCTTCTAATACCAGGATTGACATATAATGCAATCAAAACATCCTTTTGTTTTCGAAATTTACCCTATGTTTCATTTAAGCAAAGCATACAATCTATTCAATGTACAAAAATTATTACTGCAACAGCAGTTCGTGATAATTCATCTGATCAAAAATTAATTTTGTTTCAATGGCCCTTGTTCGCTGAACCATAATCAGTATTCGGCGGGACTGATGTCCCGATTCGATGAACGTAAGAATAAAGAAAGGGGGTTCTTCTTAGTACTATTATCGCCCCGAACCCGTAAACATGGATGAGATTGTTCCATTGTGTTGTTTCGGTGTTAGCCGTGTTGTGTCATCTCGTGGTTTTGCGTATTGCATCAGCAATTATTGTGTGATTTAAATGTGTCCAGTCATATATTAAACGGAGGACCTACTGAGAAATTGAGACTTAGAAGAGCTAACACCCACATTTGAATGTAGGTATTTAGATTAGTCAGACAGTTATATTTCAGGTGATAGTGCAACAACTGGTGCAGGCTTATGTCTAATTCTTATATCATGCTCCTTATAACTTCATACAAAATCACATAATTAAACATCCAAACGAATCAATCAGCTGTCTTCGCAATAAGATCTGTTGGTCCAAGGAAGAGAAAGTAGTTTAGAATCAATTACTAAACACAACGACAGGCTGCGATTGAATTATTCATTGGAATCCAATGACATCTTGTACTTGAATCGACAATACGATATAATTCGTTACCAACTATACACTTCCCATTGGATAGAACATCGTTTTATTTGAGGAATGCTGAGTGTAACGTCCCATTGAATCCAAGTGTAAGTCTTTGACAGAATGACAGATTGTTCTATGTGTATACATCATTTACATTTTAGTTCTTTTAAACTATATTTAATTTTAATTTTTTAGTTAAATTTATCATCAAGGCCTGTTTTTTTGTTTGTTTTTTAAACTGTATCTACTAATACTTTGTGTAATGAAGCTGAGTAATTGTTTTTCATCAATATTCATAGCATAATCATTATTCAGCCATTGTCCTTAAACCCTGCGCCGCTGAGCTTGCACCTATTCTTCTGCAAGCTCTTCAAAGTATCCTATCAACGTGACGTGTTCCCCGTTGTATAGACGATTGGCTGCGTACAACCCATCCCTAAGAAAAGCAAAAAAAACCGATCCCACCAACTATAGACTTATTGTGGCTCTTCTCAGCATCATGCCTAAGGTTATGGAGACTGTAATCAACGCACAGCTCCTGAAATACCTGGACAACAATAACATCATAAATGGTCGCCAGTATAGCTACCGTAAGCGACTACAACCTGCATCATTTCAAATCTGATGTGTACCAATGCTTATCCTCTCGCAGCGCTTCTACAGCGCCATAGGCTTTCAGCGTTTGAGGGAAGCTATCGACTTTTTTTGAATAAATTTCACAAAAATACCAACTCCCAAACTGTTGGACGTCACGCCTTTTAAACTCTTGGCGCTACGCCTTTGGGTATGTCGAGCGGATTCGACCGCTGGTTCGTCGGATTTGAGGCCGTCAAAATCGTTTTCGCGGCAAAGTTGTAGCGTTCAGTGTTCAGTCCGACTTCTTAATCCAAAGGAGAGAAACATACAGGTGAAGCTAATACAAGCGTGTTTAAAAATCATCATAGTCACAATGTCTTAACAGACATGTTGTGAACTCGTAAAATGCATTAAGTCGGAGCTAGAGTATTGCCGACACGAATATTATCAATAGTTTTGAGTACTGTAGCTCGCCATCGTTCGCGGTTTACTGTCAGTTCAGTGGCGCTCTTGATACTCATATCCAGCAACAGTGTAGCGGGACGGCCACGACGCCGTCCACTCGGGGCATGACCCTGAACTACAAGTTTCTCCATATTATCGCCTCTGTGTATATGTCCGAAGAATGTAAGCATTCTCGTCGACTCAATGGAGGATAGTCTCCTTGGATTACCGAGCTCATCCAGTATGGAAACGTTAGTTCGATGGGCGGCATAAGGAATTCTCAGCATTCTCCTCCACGTCCACATTTCATGCAAAAGCATCTATACGAGCTCGATCTGCCTTTTTAACAGTCCAAGTTTCCGAGGCATACAAAAATATGGAGGACACAAAAGACTGAACCAGCGACATTTTTGTAGGTAGTTTTAGTGATGTTATGTCCACGCCGTATTTTAGTAAGCTTTGTCATGGCCACACGTGCCTGTTAACAAGCCGTCGAATCTCATTTTCACAGCTACCCGAGTTGTCGATCAAAGAACCGAGGTATATAAAACTTTGAACCACTTCACACGGCCTATTGACTTTATTTCTCGTGTTTAAAAAAGGTCTGCCTTATTTCTACAGTCCCGTTGCTGGTACATGAATATGCTGTGGCTGGTGGGTGTACCCACAATGGCAGAACAAAAGCAACGGCGTCTAGTGCTCACAAACGAAATAAGAATTGCATAGAAACCTGCAATTCATAGTGAAAAAACCGAAAAACGGAAGGCGCAAGCGATTGGCTCACCCGCCGGAAATTGAAAACGAATGCCAATCTATTGGCCGTACTCGAGCGTAGCCCATTAGTAGGCACATTGCTTAATTGACGCTCCTATACATGTGTAGGTATAGGAATGGCGTTGTGATGAGAAACAGGTGAAATAGTCTGAAGGATGGTTCGAAAGAATCAACTAATAATTTCGTCCTTCCTGGTTGGAATTGATCTTATCAGGTGCCTTTTGAAAAGGCAGTTGATGGTACCTATTCTAGAAAAAGTATTTTAAGTTTGGCAAAACGGTAGGTACCTATACCTTCATTATAGTTATTCTTCTTCTATGAAAGTACTGAATACTTTGTTACAAATAAAGGATAAGAGCATGCGCATCACTATAGCACAATCATGTCACGGCTCAACAAACAATCAGCTGTCTTACTCAAAGTCTGGTGTCGCTTTGCGCCGATCCTTCTGCGCATGGGCGCATGGACATTTTGGGTTAGATTGGTTCTGATTTCAACAGCGGCGACACGGCTATCTACATAGAATATAAGTATAGAGATAAACAATATAGATCACAGCGCAAATCTGGTACTTTATAGGAGGTCAGAGTAACAACTGAACATAAAGGTAGTAAACAACTAATTCTAATAGGCCGACATCTTTTCTTACGTTATCATATTGACCACCAGATACGGCAATCATAATTGTTTACTATCGTCTTAATTGTATAGTATCCATTCTACGTTGAAAAAGACGGTATTTTGAGGGTTCAGGAATGATTACGTCAAAATCAATAGATATGTTGACCTCTACTGCGTTACTGCATGTTTCTTCATCATAAACGCAAATTCTGTCTTACATAAATCTTGAGGAGCTGGCAACGCCGATATAATTTTCCTGGATTTGTTTACGGTAAACCCCGACTGTCAAACGTTTGTTTTGTTTGTGCGCCAGTAAAATTGAATTCGCTATTTGTTGGTAACTGTAGTGAAGCTCTACTTGTTACTTCTGTGTCATCGGCATCGACTACTTTGGTCATTAGCCTCGTGTTACACTGTGTAGGCTTTGTTACTGTTTCCCGGCGCCACTTAGGAACAGCACTGTTAATTAGAAGCCAACAGTGAATGCTCAGGTGGGGATTCTCGCTGGGTTTTTTTATGGATATTTATTTTTGGTTGAAAAAACCAGAAATAAATTTCCGCCTCTAACGAGAATCGAACCCGGGACCTTCCGGTCACGAGTCCTCGACCCTAACCACTGGGCCAACCCACCCCCCGAAGCTCTACTTACTTGCAGTGCTATATTCGAGTGTAGTTTAACAGTTTTTCAAGATGGGATAGTGCAGAGCAGTGTTTGTAACATGGGTTGCATTGGAAGAATTTTCAGGTTAGTTGGCAATGTTTGGAGGCTGAAGTGTCAAAACATGATGGCTTTGAGCACGCTATGGTGAAGTGGTTTGTTTATTACCTCTATATGTTCAGTTGTTACCCTGAGAGGACGCATAAACTTTATGTTATCTTTAATGTTTACCTTCCTTTTACACCGCATGGGTTGAGTTGTATACTGTTTTTTACTACTACTACTACTTTACTACTACTGATAAAGTATAGTAATTAATATACACGACTCGATTTATTATATTTTATTTTAAGAGCGTTGCTGTAACTCTACGTCTCTACTCGTATGATGTTCCAAAACAACGTCAAGCGTTTGGATCTCGCTCCACCCGTATCTAATTGCCGAGTAGTGATTGGTTGCGCGATGCCCCAATAGACAACGGCCAATGATTATCTCTCGTATGCACAGGCGTACCACTTATCGTTGCCGCAGATGGCATTCCAAGCTCCTCACAGCATCCGTGATTTTTCGTTCTTCATATTTACAGGTTTTTTTTGTATAACGTGGCCCATAACATATGGGCGCACATTAAAAAATGTTTCCAACATAGTAGAAATTTATGTATAATAAAAAAAGAATAATTTTGCTTTAGTCTAGGTATTAGCAACGACAGAAATATGCCAGATCACTGAGTACGTTATCATAAAACGCTATTTTGTTGTGGGGGGGGGGGGGGTCAGTTCATGTATCCAAACAACTTTTCTGGATTTGGCATATTGTGTGAAAAATAGTTTGTTGTTTTTTTGTACTTTTGTGATTTCTTACGCTGATTTATCATCAATAAGGCCTGTTTAAGCGTTTTACTGTGTTTGACTTTGAGGATTTTAAGTTTACCGAGGACCGAGGCCTTTTATCGTCATTCTAACCTAAAACCTCCATTTTTTCAAGGTTTTACCGAGAATTTGGCATGTTTCTCAGTTATTATTAATTATTTTTATATATTAGCATGGCTGAGTAACACGTCGTAAGCTTCAGTTCAATACACGGCTTTTATATTTTATAATCAGGGGTTTTTAGGTTGGATTTGTTTTTGTTTGGATACAGAACGCTGAAATTGACAAAAGTAAAACGTCAGAGTTATGTGGCGTATACATGTCGAAGATTTTTTACCAACCATGAGATATCGTCAGAGATAACGGGTATAGATTTGGGTCTCATTTTTCGCCTTAGGATAACTACAGACTATATCAAGCGGCTGGAATAATCACGTAAAAATTCGAAACTTTTTACTATTTTATGGAATCAACTTAAACAATTTTCAAGTACAAAATTTACTTGTACATATTGATGAATATGGGAAATTATAGCCTCCTATACTGCTGCAGTTTCAGTTATGGTCCAGGTCTATTATGGTCTACGAAGAGATAACACCAAACAGAAAGAAAGGTTAGCCAAACTAGCTGCAGATAAGATGAAGTGGGACAAATTGAGTGTACCTATATGTTGGAGGCAGATGCCGAATTCGGCCCGAGGCCGAAATAATTAGACATTTGGCGATCTGTCCAAACTAGATATGCCAGATGCCGAAATAGTCAGCGATTCTAGCCATGTCGCGAAATGCGCATTTGTGCATTACACCGTTGCCGATCGAAACATAATAAACCTACAGTATATTCAATCCCAAGAAAGACTCCACATAAACAGTCGCATGCAACATTCGCGTGGTTACTGTCCGCTGCCGTTTGCGAACGCGCCAGCTATAGTCCAGTGCAATTATGGAATTTTATATTACTATTTAAAAGGGTTGCCCTATTAACCCATTGCAACTTAAAAGTAGCCAGTTGCCAGTTTGAAATGATCATTTAGGCAATGAAAACTTGACATCGCATATTTGGATCTGATTTCCAGTCAGTCTTGGGGGTTTTTACTTGCCGGATTGCAACATACAATTCATACATAGTGTACTGGACTATTAGGGACCCTACCGACATGAGCCGATCACGCACGCGGGCTTGTTTTCATTTCGTCTAGCTTGGCTGTGAATACAGTATAATTCCTGATGTGGACAGAGGACGCTTAGCTCCTCGTAATATTTTGGCAGTTGTTTTATCAGAAAAGGATGGTTTGTACCAACTTGGTACATCAACTGGCGTTTTAAAAGAACTATACGCAAGAAATGAATCAATATCAATAATACAGTTGGACTTATATAAATATTTTTTTTATTGCGGCCTCCTCATATATACCAGTTAATACAAAATTCAGTTTCTTCTCAAGGTTTTATTCGATGCAACTGTCGTAGTAAACAATGTGGTAACAAAAAATGCAAATGTGTAATGAATAAGATAAAATGTAATAATGTCATTGAAGTACTTATTGTCGGAACAAATACAAATAATAAATTGAGTTTATGTTGTTTATTTATGACTTGACTGGCAACGGTGTATAATGTAGAAATGCGCATTTCGCGACATGGCCAAAATACGTTGGTCATATGCCTATATATGTATCATTGTTTCGGCATCTGGCAAATCTAGTTTGGACAGATCGCGAAATGTCTAATTATTTGCCTCGGGCCAAATTCAGCATCGGTCTACAACATACAGGGTGTCCCACGACGATTAAGACAAGCAATATATCGGAAATGGGCAGTAGCAGCGAATTATAATTTTGGGGGTGTACATTAGAGCAAATATAGTATCTTTTCTTATTATTGTGTCGCCCAATGAGGTATTTGTTTTTGGTCACGTGACGTCCGATTCAAAATTTTTAATGGGACACCCTGTATATTTGTGATTTTTTGTGTTCCCCGGATAAGACTATTCCAACAAACTAGCACACTTGAGGTCTAAAGTAATTAGTTCAAGAGCTACAGGTACTTAAAAGAAGGTACAACTACCATTCTGAAACATTACCAAAGAAATTTAACTGTAGGGGTACATGTTATAATAATAATCAATGGTATAGTGGTACAATCCTTTAAATACCTGTAGCTCTTGAACTAATCATTTTAGACCACAAGTGTGCTAGTTTGTTGGAATAGTCTTATCTAGAGGAACACAAAAATTTACTTGAGTATAATTATCGTAGTGCCTTACTTTTTGTGCCCCTACTGCAATTTATCGTTAATTTTGGCGCCCGTGTGCGGGGCACACCCTGCACACGGGGTTGGCGCGGCTCGATGTAACCATAAAACTTCTTCACGTTTTTGCACTTAGTTTTGTTGTCACATTTTTTTATTGGTTGATTCATGATAATAAAAAAATATTTTCCATACATGTGTTTTAATTAATTTATGCTTACGATTTCATGGGTTAAACGAAAAAAATTAACGATAAATTGCAGTAGGGGCATAAAAAGTAAAGCACTGTGATAATTAAATTCAAGTAAAGAATTCATTTTTCCAGGCAAAATTGTGGATTGAAATTTGAAAGAACAAGCTAGGGGTGGATTCCAGGGGTTTAAGTAAGAAAAAAATGGTTCATAAGCAAGGAATGATAGGTCATTCACTACCCTTGAAAAACCCACTTACTTTTTTTTATCCGTTTTTGTTACAAAAATATCAGGGGTCAAACAAATTATCATTTCATTTGTCTTATGCTTATAATTTTACGGAAAAAATAAGTTTGCATATAATATTAAAGGTACCACAAGATTTTAAATAATATGGGTATATCATTTATGTAGGAAAACCTACCGGATGCTATTTGAAAAAAAAAGTTGGGGGTGAGTTTTTAGGGGTTGACGTACAAAAAAAAAATGTTTTGAATGCATGGTATGATATACCCGATAGTATCTTCAAAAGTACCACACGGTTCTTGCTTGAACCGTTTTTAGTTACGAAAATATCACGTGTTAAGGAAATTCTGGGACACCCAGTATAGTGTATATCTATTCGGCCTATACCTCATACAAGGCATAGCCTTCGAGGTGGCGCTATTTTGTACTGCATTACAAAATAAATAAATAAAAATAAAATGAATACATATGTATCACGAAACTCCATACTGCCAGCAGTTTGCTGGATGTCTTTCCACACCGTTCTCACCTCACAGCCGTATGTGGTGGTACCGCCTTCTGTCGACAGTCAGTTCTCAGTTCCCCCTCAACAATTTGCCCATTCGTCTCGGTTCGTCTACATTATACCTACATGGTGTGCGGTGAGAAAAAACCGAAATGGCTCCGTCTGTCTGTCATATTGTGCATGAATAATCGGCTAAATAACCCAACTTTATAAATGATCTCATCTGATATGATAAACACATATCCTGACGGAAATCTCACGCCGTATTATTGCTCGTTTAAAATACGACTATAACGTTCGTTAAGTATCTCGGATAATTATTATCAGTGTACTTATATGGACAGACAGAGGAGAAAGTTCAATTGTTGTCACTTTGGTCATCACAGAGGTTCAGAGAGTAGGAGACACTTCACCCAACTCAAGAAATATTAATCTTACAGACTATCGTACGGATGAATTTGTGGTTCTTGCGTTTTTAGGCCGGCGTCGTTTAGCGTTAAGGGTCTAGGGTATAGCGCGCGAAATTGAGAATCCAAGAACGTATTCTCATGTTAGCAAGGAGGCGTGGCCGCCTGTTCCCTTTCTCCAGTGTGTGTGTCTAAGATGAGGGGAGATAAGTCCAAAAATCCAAAGGTAAGGTCAAAAGGTCCAAAGGTCACAATAAAAAAGAATTTCGTATTTCCAAGCTCCTGACTTTACCTTTAAACATACAGTAATGACTCAAAAAGCAAATTGAAGAACAAAGCTTGCGCTTGTGCAACTATTTAGTCTTTTTTTGATATCGTGTTTGGTTGTTAAATTACAGGCATTTATAGAATGTATGATTTTGCATTGTGAGTTTTTTGCACATTAAAAAACTTTTTTGAGAAAATCGAAAATAGCTGTCATCCATTAAGGTCTTAACTATCGCCTTCTGAAACATGATATATGTAGTTTGAAATTAAAGTGAGTTATGCGAGAAATTGTGAGTCCGTGTTTTACATGACAAATACGTATGTATAAATGTGTGTATCCAGGCCCCTTAAGGCTTGACGTTTCGCCACCACAAGTGGAACGGATCTTCAGAAGCTATTTCACTTCGTCGACTTCCAAAATACTGACGGCTGGTGGATCTGCACCTGTATTTATAGCCGTCAACGGTGACGTGGACCAACCAAGTAGCGTTGGTAGCCTTGCGATATGGCAGTGTCTTCAGGTCCTTGAGGATGGGTACCCATGTCCAGTTGTCTTTCTGTAATTCCTCTTTTCTATTGAAATTATTGTGGTGTTTTTGTATTTCGATGGCTTCTCTGTGGAGTCTGGCATGGTATGAAGACGTTGCGGCAAGAACTTGATCCTGTGACTTCCCTCCTTAATCGCATGTTCGGCTACCGCTGATTTGTCTGTATATCCTAGTCGTTATGTTCTGCAATCCTTGTGTTTATCGATCGCTTCGTGGTTCCTATGTATATGTTAAGAGCAAACACCGATTTCGGCCAATGGACGGAACATATGGCCAAAACGCGTTTTGGCTGCTACAATTTTACCAATGTCCGAATTATCGCTTTCCGACTGTTTAATGTAGCCCAGAACGTGTTTTGGCTCAACTACGATTGCCAAAACGCGTCCTGTTCTACTGCGATTGCCATAACGCGTGGTGGATTTTGTGAGTGTCTCAGCTTGTAAACGATACCTCTGGAGCTAGTGTATTCATTTAGTATTATTTAGATCTTTGTGCGGGTTAGACAGTAGCTAGAGAGTGCCATGGAAGACCTAAGGTTATGTTTTAACGACGAACTGCAAAAAGTCATACGTGATAGCAATGATCGTAATAATATTTGTACAAGAGAAAGATACGACCAAACCCTCACAGAGGTAAAGGCGGCAAAAGCTTGTAAAAGTAAGGGTGATACAATATCTTCGAAATAAAGACAACGATTGAAAAATTGGCTATATCGAAAAGCTAACTGAAAGAAGGACAGACGAAACAGCCGAACTGCGTTATTTTTGCATGACCCACGAGTTATTTGACATTATTCATTCCGCTCATGTGGGAGCTGGACATAAGTGATTGTGAGGTATGTTTCTTTCAGTTTTTTTTTTCACGGACCTAAGATCTACAAGTGCTTTTAATCATTTTAGTTATGGATTCTAAGCTCAAATGAAATATTGTAACACAACACGGCAAATAATTTAGATTTATTTATTCGTAGTAGAATATGAAACGTGTTCTGGCAATCGTAGTTGACCCAAAACGCGTTCTGGGCTACATTGAACAGCCGGAAAGCGATAATTCGGACATTGGCAAAACGGCAGCAGCCAAAACGCGTTTTGACCATATTTTCCGTCCATTGGCCGAAATCGGTGTTTGCTCGTAATATATATACCTAATATATTAGAATATATAGTAACTGGTATACTGTGAAAAATATCCATTTCTGTCGTACTCCAGCTGCTTTTTGACCTTAAATAGGTTACCTCTGTTACTTCTTGTTAGAGTTAATTTGTTCGAAGTCATTTTTCTAATTTTGTATCTTTAAAAAAACCGTTTCATCCTTGTTTCTATTTTCTACCTCGGGTATAGTTGTGAAAACAACTTACTGTAAACCTGAATCCTGAACCGTGGTTGATGTTTTATGCTAATTTTTTTGCCGTAAATAAGATCTATCATGTAAACGGTTTAACGAATCGGTTCTCAGGCGACACAAATGACGCTTTGAATGGCCGATTCCCACGTTCCGAGCGCCGCGTCGATAAAATGGAAAAAGAAATTAGTTTTTGATACACTTTTACCTCCCGAAGAGCGTTCATTGTATAGCGTGACATTAAAAAAACGGTATTTGTCTGTATTGATTGGGTCTTTAGGTTCACTAGTTCATAACGAAGGCGTCTTACAAGTAAACTGGTTATGTTGTGGCTTTACTGAGATAATAATTATCTTTTAAAGGGCTGATACACGTACGAGCAAGTACGCGTACTTATGGCTCGACGACCTTTTTCGCCTGTGTGTCACCGTAAGTACGCGTACTTTAAAACCGTCGCGCAAACCGCCGGCGAGCCAACTGGTTTGAAATCTTGCTCGTAGCTTGTCTCGGCTCGTACTGCGACCCGCGAGCCACCACTCTGCTTCGGCAGGCCATCGATCCGCAACGCTTGTTGTGTTTGGAGTTCGTTAAAAGTTTTGTTTATTTAGGAAAATCATCAAAATGCGTGATTTCAGCTTCACGTGTGTCACCGCGTCGAGCCGAGTAAGTTCGCGAACTTAAAAACCGCGTACTTAAAGTTCGTACGTGTATCACCCCTTTTACATCATACGGTAATTAACGGTATATACAGGGTGTTAATTAAGTATGTTAACAAACTTTAACCACGAATAGTACTCCGAAAAATAGAAAGAAAATGTCATATGAACATGGGTCCGGAAATGCTTCCTAAGGGAGCTACGCTCCTTTGCATGGGGCACCCTGAAGACGGTTTTCCCTCGATATTCTCGGAACCATTCATAACAGAATTACGAAATTAGGTACGATGGGTAAACTTTTGACGCTGAATCTGATTCTGAATTCAGAATTTCATAATTTTAATCAGAGGCGTATCATACGGTGGGAGTTAAGGGTAAAAATAACCCTATTTTCTAAATGATAATTTTTTGACATTTTTATTTTAGAATATGGTATTTCAGAGATTTCTACGTAAAAATGGTCTCTTGGTACATCTCGATAGGGCTAACCGTTTTCGAGAAAAATGCAAATTATTAAATCGATGCAGGCTATTGTAAATAAATAAATGTTCATCTATTTAGTAAGTGTTATTAAATATTGTTGCTATGGTAACGCGGACATAGGTGTCCAGCACAGAGTTAACATCTCTAGAGGGAGCCTAATTTGAATATTGGCCAACCAACATCTATAGCGCTATTGCCACTCTTCTTCGTCCGCTTAAGGACCTTTCAGTTTCTTCAAAATCTGGCAGTTTCCGCAGTTTGAACACAAAGTATTTAACTGGGTATTTAACTATACATTCCAATATACTTGCTATGTAACTGATTTACGTGAAGATAATTTGTATTGATTTAATGAAATCTCAAAAATGGTAAATTTCATAGCGGAATGTCGCAGTAACTTCTAATATTTCGTAAATCGGGCAACCTACAATCGGCGTGCCCTTAAGCTGTCATGTGGCTGTCATTGTAGTTGTGGTTATTGCGTGTGTCGAGATTTTTGTGATTTTAGTGTATATTTGACTGACTTTGTGACTATTTGTGATGTGAATTAAATTATTTATGAACAATATTGTCATAATTGCATGATGAGACAACATAAAAAGTGCATAGTTTGCTGTAATAGCGACGAATCGGTGAACACTTCTTAACATAGGTGAGTATAGGTTTTGTTATAGTTTTCAGTAGCGTAATATATGGGGATAACTGGGAAAAAAAGTAACTTCACTCCAGTTTGAGGAATAATAATGGTTGTTTAATGTATGTTTTGTACACGTATTGCATTCATGTCAATCAATATGAATTTTCCAAATTCCATTTTTTACTATTTGAGGACGTGAAATGCAAAAATGTATGCCGCATTTACTTACAGAAAATCTATCTATGAGAATTTTATAGAACTGGATATTACCTAATGCAATTATTATATTTTGCTGAAGTAAAAACACGATGCAGCCATTCCAACAGGCTACCTTTCAGAACACTGTTAGATATGTGTTGAAAAACACTTCATGGTAATAATAAATCATCAACTGTTGCAATGAAATTATAATACGCGTAACTCTCTAAGTATAGCTAAATACTAATACAACTTATTGGTAATAGTAATAATTGAATCTATTAATGAATATCCAATTTTAATATAAAGTCGCACGCCACTTGTAATGCTCTCAAGCTGTCAAAATTTCCGTTACATGTTGGCTGGTCAGCGACCTGTACATTTTGTTGTTTACACTCCCACTATAGATGTTAACTCTGTGGTGTCCAGAATATTGTTTTATAATCTGTTATTAGTTGCAGTACAACTTATTTTCATTAAGACTTTCACAGACTGGCGCGAACTATTCGTGCCTATCGCGGATTCGCCTTAAGTAGCGGAAGTTTCGCGTTAGCTGCAGTAGCGATAGTCGCTTACCTGTTCACACTCAGGCGTCACAACGCAGACGGTGTCGCAAAGAAGGTATTGTTAAGAAATATAATATAAAACACATAAATGACACTTCTACTAGTTAAGACTGACCCAAAGAGAGCAGCAAGAATTTCATTTTTTACCCGTAACAAATCCACGGAAAAAACAATGCTTTTAGTTTGATTCCGTTTCGGTGGTCCTACTAACCTGTGAATTTTATTTTTGGTAAATATGGCTAGAAAGGAGTGGAAAGCAGAACACTGATCAGATGCTTATTTAGGTGACTGCGACCCATGTTGGTTGGATAAGCCTATTCATCTATTATATGCATTGCCTCACAACGTTTTGTTTCAAGGACCTGACAAATTATCGAGTTATGGCGACCATATACCTCAATAGACCAACGCCTATTCTTCCGAGATCCAAAATTACTCGCTATATTTGACTTTTGCATTTAGGAGAGTAGGTACCAATAGCATCCCCCATTTATTGCCTACCCCGAAAATTCTCCAGAAACCATCATAAATAAGGAGCGCTGGCCAACCTTCGGCTCGCCAGAAAACCATAATGAGCATTTTATTTATTTATTTATAAATGACAATCGCACACTACATTTATGTATTTTAGACTTATTTCTCTCATTAATTTTATTTAAATTTACGCTGAACACATCGAACTCCTGTGTCCAAACGATATCTCTTTTCAAGAAAATAACTATAATAAACTGTATGTCAAGTTGAACTGCATTTTGGAAAAACATATAATATACAGGTTGCTTGCCTATTGCTGGGATGTAGCAAGAACAATGAATATAATCTAGGTACAGAAAAAAATATATACAATACACATTTCGCAATTGAAGTTTTTTATCTTAATGATGGGGACTGAATACCAGAATCTATAGATGATAGCAAAGGTTGTTTTACAGAATTTTTAAACTTATTCAGGGACATGTCTTTATATAAATCTGGTAGTAAGTTATATATAACTTGATAGTATTGTTAGGGAAGCTGGGGCATGTCGAGTAGTTTATTATACCTGAGCAAACGTTCCCTCATGGATTATCTAAAAAATATTTTTTGAAAAGGTATTCAGGAATACTTGTCAATATTAAATTGTGAATGAACGTTAACATATAATATTTATATGACAGTTTTATAAAGTTAACCATTTTAGGCTTGAGAAATAAGGTGAAACATGATCTGATTTCTTAAACCATATATAAGACGACAACATCAATTTTGTATTAGTTGGAGCCTCCTGGCTGAAACTAGATATAAATACTGATAAAGGACAATAAGTTCATAATTCATTTTTGAAAGAACTAAACATTCACACAGATTCTTTTTCAAGCTGTAATTGAGAACACGTCTAATATAGCAAATAAAATTTCAAAATCACAAAACAACTTTTCACTAGTTTCGATACATGGAGAAGAAAGAAGGAAACCTGCAAAACATTAAACATTGCAACGCACTCTTTGGTTTTGAAAACATTGATCCATGGCCGATTTTGCTCACTAGGCCGGAGCATTGAAATCTCGATTGAAATATGGCAACACTGAATCGGGGGCCGAGCTTGTGTCATTAGTGTAATTCTTCCAGAGTAAACAATAAGATTAGAAAGTGATTTTTAATGTGTTTCTAATTATTCACCTGCACAAACGAAACTATAAAGATACAAAGATGCCTGCAAAGTGTGTAGTACCAGGTTGCACTAGCAATTGTGCTTCCAATAGAGGACATACCAAACCATGGCCGAACATAACCTTCCAGAGTAAAAAGAACATTGCAAGGTGATTTTTAATGTGTTTCTAATTATTTACCTGCACAAACGAAAGATAAAACATGCCTGCAAAGTGTGTAGTACCAGGTTGCACTAGCAATTGTGCTTCCAATAAAGGACATAAACAGAAGTGGGTGAACGGTTTTCCTCGTATGGGCTGGTTATATTTATAAGAATAAAGACAATACTTTACAAACATTTCAAAGGATAAGACCTATTTTAAAGCACAATGTGGTACCTACAATGTTTTCTGGACCTCCCAAATATCACAGAAAAATACAGTTAATAGAACTCATCTGGGCATGCATCTGGGCATACCTACGAAAAGATTTGATAGTGAAAGGGAATCAAGACCAGCAAGAATGGCTTCACAGTGACCTAATAGTGAATTTTTCTAGCTCAAATGACAATTTACAAAGTAAATTGAGTATTCATTTAAGTGGAATTGGAAGTGGCAGCAGGAAACAGGTTGCGTTTATTTTTATTTTGTAGTGTTTGACTACGATGAACCAGACATCAGATGTAAGTGGTATTAGTAGTAGTAGTAGTAGTAGTAGTAGTAGTAGTAGTAGTTCTAAAAAGTATTTTTCTTAATTTATTAACCGAGATGAACTCTAATACATATAAAATGTAATAATTATTCTGAAACTATAGGGCCACTATTTGACAGCTAAGCCACGTTGCCACATCTAGGGTTCCGGCCTAGTGTAGAGTCGGCCATGATTGACAGTTGACTGTGCCTCAGGTTGGTTGGATATGCCTAATTCATCCATTCTGCATTGCTTGACAATCTGACATCGTTTTGTTTCAAGAAGCTGACAAATTATCGAATTATGGCTCCAATATACCTCAACAGACCATCGCCTATTCTTCCGAGATCCAAAATTACTCGCTATATTTGACTTTTGCATTTAGGAGAGTAGGTACCAATAGCATCCTCCATTTATTGCCTACCCCGAAAATTCTCCAGAAACCATCATAAATAAGGAACGCTGGCCAACCTTCGGCTCGCCAGAAAACCATAATGAGCCGGAATAAATAGCTTCCATTCGGGATTTATAATTTTACGAGTCGTTTTATGATTAGAAAGTTAACGTTGTGCCTGTGCGTACAACAATATCCAAAATTGCAGTCTTTTCAACGCCAACTGGATGGGACAGCGCGAGCTGGATGTTCGGGCTTTATTGGGGGTTGTAAACACTGGCTGGAGGATATCTTTACGTTTTTTTTTTCTTTCTAAAAATCTCGGAAGTCATAACCTAGGAGGAACGACGTACACACAAAAAAAGGCAGTACAGAACTAGGTTAAAATTGAGCTCACTACATCTACATACATAAAAATAACTGCTTGAACGAAGAATATTCGTCCATTTGAAACATTTTGTCAAAAGATTTGTCAAGGGGGACATATTTTTAACCAAAAATTGAATTAAAATCGGTCGATACGTTTTCGAGAAAATCACAAATAACTTTACGTATCTTATTTTGTTCAAATAGAAAACAAAAACAGGAAAATATCATTTTTTATTAGGTACTATAAGTATTCAAAATATTGCGCGTTATTGCCCAAACTGCCTCCACGCTTTGGAGTCTGTTTTTCACGTTAAAGCCAAGTTGAATATTTGTCCTTTATTGGAGTGTTATAAACACTGGCTGGAGGATATCCTTACGTGTTTTTTCTACCTAAACATCTCAGAAGTCATAACTTAGGAGGTAGGACACAAAAAAAGGCGGTACAGACTTAGGTTGAAATTGAGCTCACGATGCACATACTTCATGTATATTTAGGGGGGTCCTGGGGCCTGGGGTCCAGACCACCCCCCCCCCCCCCCCGAGACATTAGGTAATCCACAAAAATGCACTTTTTTATTTCTGGTGATATTGTCATATTTTGGTTTATAAGAAATTCAATAATTCGTTCATTCATATTTGTTGAAGCATCGGTTGATTTGAGAATGCTGTTTAAAAATAGGGTAGCAGTTTTGAATTTCAGTCTTGTTTGACGGTAATAAAAAATTTCAGATCTTTCAGATCTTCAGGTTTACCCTCGGGTTTACCTAAAAAATCGAACATCCTTATTTTTGGCTTTCTATTTGGATGAAACTTCATGTTTTCGATCATTTGAGGGTGCTGATTGCAAATCCAATCGCAGTTTTGAGGTTTAGTCTCGATTGACGAAAATCAAAAATTTCAGATCTGCCAGATCTTCAGGTTTACCTAAACAATCGAAAATCTTTATTTGGCTTTCTATTAAGATGAAACCTCATGTTTTAGATAATTTGAGAGTACTGATTGCATTTCCGGTCGCAGTTTTGAGTTTCAGTCTTGTTTGATGGAAATAAAGAATTTCACATCTCCCAGATCTTCAGGTTTAGCTAAAAAATCGAACATCCTTATTTGGCTTTCTATTTAGATGAAACTTCATGTTTTCGATAATTTGAGGGTGCTGATTGCAAATCCGGTCGCAGTTTTGAGTTTCAGTCTTGTTTGACGAAAATCAAAAATTTCAGATCTTCCAGATCTTCAGGTTTAACTAAAAAAATCGAAAATCCTTATTTGGCTTTCTATTTAGATGAAGGGTCATGTCTTCGATAATTTGAGGGTGCTGATTGCAAATCCGATCACAGTTTTGAGTTTCAGTCTCGATTGACGAAAATCAAATATTTCAGATCTTCCAGATCTTCAGGATTAACTAAAGAGCGAAAATCTTTATTTGACTTTCTATTTAGACGAAACCTCATGTTTTCGATAATTTGAGGGTGCTGATTAAAAATCCGGTAGCAGTTTTGAGTGCCAGTCTTGTTTGACGGAAACTAAAAATTTCAGATCTAACAGAGGTCTTCAGCTTTACCTAAAAAATTGAAAATCTTTATTTGGCTTTCTATTTAGATGAAACCTCGTGTTTTGGATAATTTTAGGGTGCTGATTACAAATCTGGTCACAGTTTTGAGTTTCAGTCTCGTTTGACGGAAATCAAAAATTTCAGATCTAACAGATATTTACTTCAGCCCTAACTAATCGAAAAATTTTATTTGGCTTTCTATTTAGATGAAACCTCGTGTTTTGGATAATTTGAGGGTGCTGATTACAAATCTGGTCACAGTTTTGAGTTTCAGTCTCGTTTGACGGAAATCAAAAATTTCAAATCTAACAGATATTTACTTCAGCCCTAACTAATCGAAAATTTTTATTTGGCTTTCTATTTAGATGAAACCTCGTGTTTTGGATAATTTGAGGGTGCTGATTACAAATCTGGTAACAGTTTTGAGTTTCAGTCTCGTTTGACGGAAATCAAAAATTTCAGATCGAACAGATCTTCAGGTTTAGGGGAGACCGGGGCAGAATGGGATACTTAAAGAAAAACACATCATATAAAGAAAATTAAATGTTTTCTTGTATTAACCTTTAGTCAGGTAGGAACATATGGATTTAAATTAAGTAATGCAACTTTTTTTAGCAACTAAACCATCCAGACTTTGGCGAAAAGTAGAAAAAATCAGTATAACTTTTTTTTCCCATTATGCCCCGCCAATGGGGCATAATGGGAAATGACACGGGGCAAAATGGGAACATACTTCAGTACGGCTGAAAACGTTCACAAGTATGTGCTTTATCGTGCTCGTCATCAACTCCAGCGCAGGAATTATGGGCCCAAGCATGCTATACATCACCGATCCTGTGACTGCGAATATAAGTATTCACTGTAAATCCGAGCACAGTCACCACAATCTTCTTGTGATAAGTCAGTATCCGTCTCAGTTTCTCTTTTAATCCTCTTAATTTTACCCTGTTTAGGTTTCTTAGCATTTGCTTTTTCTCCAGATTCATCTTTTGGTCTTTCTTTCATTAGTGTTGTTGCCAGATTTCTTTTTCTTAGTCTTTAGTTCTTCAGTCTTCTTTTTTTTTACTGTTTGTTTCTAATTTTCTTCTAAGTTAATTCTTAGATGGAAAATTCGTCGTCAATCTTACCTCGTTTCCTTATCTTTGTTTCTTCAGTTCTAATTTCTTTTGGTACAAATATAATATCTGCCGGGCTAACCAAAAACGAGAAATATGCCATTTGCTTTCTCATTCTTCAATCAATAGTGATAATGGAGGTCTTTTATGATCAACTATGGCTGTGCCAGGAAAAATAGTAAGGTTAGAGAGAGGTTCCGTTTCACCACAATGGCTGTTAATAGATAAAGTTGAAGCATTAGGCTGAGATTTTGTTTGAGAAGTTGATGCACTTGATTTTCGACTGAAAAAAAATTAAAGACCAGATAAGAAATACATAGCATATATAGTACGGGGCAAGACGGTATAGTATCCCGTCATGCCCCGTCCGTTTTGCCCCAACAAACATATAATATGGTAAATTCAAGAATTTCTAACCTAAACCAGTTAAGGCGACAAACGGTATCTAATACCAAAACTCGATCCTACCGCTACGGCTTCTGGTTAAAAATATTGCTAAAACTTTGCTACTCACCTAATAGCACATCGATGTTTATGACAAAACCTTTTAAAATGAGGAGGAAATTCAATTTTTTCTCACACCGCAGCCAATACGAGCAGCGCCACGTTCCTCATTGGTTGACCGACGTAAGTCAACTAAAGGTCGAACTAATAACACTGTTGCCAGCGCATTTCAGTGTATCAATCATGCATAGGAGCACCTTTCCCGTTCTGCCCCAGACCTCGTTTTGCCCCGGTCTCCCCTACCCTAACTAATCGAAAATCTTTATCTGGCTTTCTATTTAGATGAAACCTCGTGTTTTGGATAATTTGAGGGTGCTGATTACAAATCAGGTCATAGTTTTGAGTTTTGATCCCTTTCGAGGGAAATCAAAAATTTCGATCTTCCAGATCTTCAGGTTTACCCTAACTAATCGAGTATCTTTATTTGGCTTTCTGTTTAGATGAAACTTCGTGTTTTGGATAATTTGAGGGTGCTGATTACAAATCTGGTCACAGGTTTGAGTTTCGATCTCTTTCGACGGAAATCAAAAATTTCGATCTTCCAGATCTTCAGGTTTACCCTAACTAATCGAAAACTTTATCTGGCTTTCTATTCACGATTAATCTTCGTGTTTTGGATAATTTGAGGGTGCTGATTACAAATCTGGTCACAGTTTTAAGTTTCGATCTCTTTCGACGGAAATCAAAAATTTCGATCTTCCAGATCTTCAGGTTTACCCTAACTAATCGAAAAACTTTATCTGGCTTTCTATTTAGATGAAACCTCGTGCATTTGATAATTTTAGGGTGATGATTACAAATCCGGTCACAGTTTTGTTTGAGTTTCAGTCTCGTTTGACGGAAATCAAAAATTTTGATCTTCCAGATCTTCAGGTTTACCCTAACTAATCGTAAAACTTTATCTGGCTTTCTATTTGGATCAAACCTCGTATTTTTGATAATTTCAGGGTGCTGATTACAGTTCTGGTCACAGTTTTGAGTTTCAGTTTCGTTTGACGAAAATCAAAAATTTCTGATCTAACAGATCCTCAGGTTTACCTAAACAATTGAAAACGACCATCTGTTAACCTGAATCAAATCTCACTTGTCCTCAGTGTACAAAAACTAGTTACTTTTACTAAATAATCCACAACAGTAGCAGAGCTTTATCGCCCATACTTAGCTTAAGAGGCCATAACGAATAAACCATCATAAAAAGATGTCGTAGACTTAAAATAATCACCAAGACACCCAAATGCCGCCCGTTCATCACATAGCCGGCGATCCTAACCTATAATTTCCCCTGACGAAACGGACAGCGAACCGCATCGAGCCGATTCAATCAGAGGGCGTGGCTACGCTCCGATTGGGCGTGGCCTCAGTCTCTGGCGTCCTAAAGACGAATCCCACACGGTCAGTCAGTCGCGGTCTTCTTCTGGCACGGACAGAACGCACTCTAGATCGTTACAGCCGGAAGTTGTGATATGTCATTCGGTGACGACGACCAATAGGCGCGCGTCAGTGAGTTTTCGGAGGTGTCTGAGGATCGGTGTGTGACGAAATGACTGTTACGGGTAACTTTGGAATTATGCACCGGCCTTGTTTCTCTGGATATCCATTTCAAGGTATGAGATATAGTTTTTTTAATGGAACACTGTTATAAACTTTATATAATATTGTCTGTTCTGGACAAGCCACTATGATATGGTCAGATTGGCTCATTCACATATTTGGCGCCCAACGTAGTGTCAGAGCGTAGGAATAAACAGTCTTTCGATTATTGAAGTCATAGTCCAAGTTAGTGTTTTGTGGGATCTATAGCTGATGTTTTTATAGAAATTCAAGTGGACTGTGGTTCTTCTGTAGATATGTCAAAACTTTAACGCTGTATGTATGTTGATACTAAGGCTGTTCTTGGTAAAATTGAGCTATCAAATCGGTTTGGTGCTTTCTACTTTGTGGAAAGTCTATAGGGAATTTTGGGCAACGGCTGTATCTGAAAGAAACCCCTCAATTTGATTGGAACACTATTATAAACGTTATATAATATTGTCTGTTCTGGACAAGCCATTATGATATAGTCAGCTTAATCATTCGCATATTTGGCGCCCTACTTAGTGTCAGAGCGTAGCAATAAACAGTCTTTCGATTGAAGCGTTGTTCACAAGAACAGCCATAGTCCAAGTTAGTCTTTTGTGGGAACTATAGCTGTTTTTACAGAACCTAATATCGTTCTGCTTCACATATTTGGCGCCCAACGTAGTCACAGCTTTTTTTCTATAGTTCAAATGGACTATGGTCCTTCTGTAGAATGATAAAAACTTTGACGTTGTACCTATGTGTGTTGATACTAAGGCTAAGGTTGTTCTTGCTAAAACCGAGTTATCAAATCGTTTCGGTGCTCTCTACTTTGTGGAAAGCCTTTAGGAAATTTTGGGCTAAGGCTGTATTTGTACGAAACCCCTCAATTTGGTTGGAATTCTATTATAAATGTTATACAATATTGTCTGTTCTGAACAAGCCACTATGATATGGTCAGCTTAGCTCATTCGCATATTTGGCGCCCAACGTATAGTGTCAGAGCGTAGAAATAAACAGTCTTTTTGTATATCTACTTTCAACTGAAGTCATAGTCCAAGCTATAGTCTTTTGTGGGAACCATAGCTGTTTTTATAGAAACTCAAATGGACTGTGGTTCTTCTGTAGTTATATCGAAATTTTAACGCTGTATGTATGTTGATACTAAAGCTATTCTTGCTAAAACCGGGTTATCAAATCGTTTTCATGCTTTCTACTTTATGGAAAGCCTATAACAAATTTTGGGCGACGGCTGTTTTGTAAGAAAGCCCTCAATTTGATTGGATCACTATTATAAACGTTATATAATATTGTCTGTTCTGAATAACATCAAAAATACACAGAGTTGTATTACAAACCACTATAATATGATCAGCTTAGGCTCATTCACATATTTGGCGCCCAACGTAGTCACAGCTTTTTTTTCTATAACTTAGCAAATCGTAAAGGCAAAGCCTAAATACTGCGACTGCTATGGAAAGGTTGTGTCAGGTGAAATTTGTTGACGCGGGACTTGAATAGGCTATTACTCATAGGCTCAACAAATGTATATCCCCTGGCAGTCGAATGGCATTCTGAGAGGTCACAAACCGCATTCCGGTGGGATAGAGGTTGGAGGTGGCGTGTTAAGGTATTAAGCCTATATGAAGTTTTGTGCTGTATCTGTAAGAAAACCCTCAATTTTATTGGATCACTATTATAAAGATTATATAATATTGTCTGTTATGAATCGCATCAAAAATAAACACAGTTGTATTACAAATCACTGTAATATGGCCAGCTTAGCTCATTCCCATATTTGGCGCCCAACGTAGTCATAGCTTTTTTTCTATAACTTCAAATCGTGAAGGCAAAACCTAAATACCGGAGTATTACGACTGCTATGATAATACTCATAGACTCTCTCATAGGCAGTCTCTAAAGCCTATCCAGAAGAGAGCAATTAGACTAATCGATACGCCTAACCTCACAAAGGACCTCCACAGCCAGGACCATCGAAGAAGGGTGGATGACCTGTCTCTGATTTACAAATTCTATCACAAAAGATGTTCGAGTGAGCTCTCCCAGATAATAACTCTGAAGGCCATCCGAACGAGGAACACTATAGAGAGGCTCTGCGAGCTCAACCTTACCAGGTCGAGGTACCTACTCTCCGAACCAGTGTCCTCATGCATTCCTTCTTTTGAAGAACTTCGAAGCTGTGGAATGAGCTGCCGAGGAATATGTTTCCCGACGGCTACAACCTTCAGCGTTTCAAATCTAACATGCACCGAAACATATCCTATCCTTGTACAGTGCCATAGGCTTTCAGCCTTTGCGATAGGCTGACCCATGGCCGACTCTACTCACTAGGCCGGAGCATTGACATATGGCAACACTGAATCGGGGACCGAGCTTTTATTTGTTGTTAAGTCATTAGTATAATCTTCCAGAGCAAAAAAGGAGATTGGAAGGTGATTTTTAATGTGTTTCTAATTATTTACCAGCACAAACGAATTTATAAAGATAAAAAGATGTCTGCAAAGTGTGTAGTACCAGGTTGCACTAGCAATTGTGCTTCCAATAAAAGACATACCAACCACAACATTTCAGAGTAAACAAGAAGAGTGGAAGGTGATTTTTAATGTGTTTCTAATTATTTACCTGCACAAACGAAACTATAAAGATAAAAAGATGCCTGCAAAGTGTATAGTTCCAGGTTGCACTAGCAATTGTGCTTCCAATAAAGGACATAAACAGAAGTTGGGGAACGGTATTCCTCGTATGGGCTGGTTATATTTATAAGAATAAAGACAATACTTTACAAACATTTCAAAGGATAAGACCTATTTTAAAGCACAATGTGGTACCTACAATGTTTTCTGAACCTCCCAAATATCACAAAAAAATACAGGTAATAGAACTCATCTGGGCATGCATCTGGGCATACTTGCGAAAAGATTTGATAGTGAAAGGGAATCAAGACCAGCAAGAATGGCTTCACAGTGACCTAATAGTGAATTTTTCTAGCTCAAGTGACAATTTACAAAGTAAATTGAGTGTTCATTTAAGTGGAAGTGGAAGTGGCAGCAGGAAACAGGTTGCGTTTATTTTTTTTTTGTAGTGTTTGACTACGATGAACCAGACATCAGATGTAAGTGGTATTAAGTAGCAGTAGTTCTAAGAAGTATTTTTCTTAATTTATTAACCGAGATGAACTCTAATACATATAAATTGTAATAATTATTCTGAAACTATAGGCCAACTATTTGACAGCTAAGCCACGTTGCCACATCTAAGGCTCCGGCCTATTGTAGAGTCGGCCATGGCTGACCATAAAAAAAATCAAATTCTTGAATATCAAGACAATAATGAGTAATGAGAATATTATTCTCCATATATAGACGATACATGAAATAAAGAACCGTTGAAAATTAGGAGAACGCGAATTACGTAACAACTAATCTTCCTGTTTTGGTCCAAAAAAGTTGTTGCTTTTCATTAATTTTTTCCTATGCAAAAATTGAAGGATGTCGTTTTTTGCAGCCGTAAAAAACTCGTTAGCCGTGGTAAGGGTGATTCATTATATGTAGTTTTATACTTGATCTTGAAAACAATCATTAATGATCGAAAAATTGCGCAACATTATATGTAACACTGGACCAAAAAAACGTTACTTTAATTACTCTGTATTATTTAATCTTTAGTTTTCGGGTACTTTTCCTCTGAGCTGTATACGAGGTGTAATCAAAAAGGACGTCAGATGTCCCAAATATAAATATACAGGGTATTAATTAAGTATGTTAACAAACTTTAGCCACGAATGGTACTCCGAAAAATAGAAAGAAAATGTGATATGAACATGGGTCCGGAAATGCTTCCTAAGGGAGCTACGCTCCTTTGCATGGGGCACCCTGAAGACGGTTTTCCCTCGATATTCTCGAAACCATTCATAACAAAATTACGAAATTAGGTACGATGGGTAAACTTTTGACGCTGAATCTGATTCTGAATTCAGAATTTCATAATTTTAATCAGAGGCGTATCATGCGGGAGGAGTTAAAGGTAAAAATAACCCCATTTTCTAAATGGTAATTTTTTGACATTTTGATTTTAGGATATGGTATTTCAAATATTTCTACGTAAAAATGGTCTCTTGGTACATCTCGATAGGGCTAACCGTTTTCGAGAAAAATGCAAATTATTGAATCGATGCAGGATATTGTAAATTAATAAATACATTTTTTTCGAAAACGGTTAGCCCTATCGAGATGTGCCAAGAGACCATTTTTACGTAGAAATCTCTGAAATACCATATTCTAAAATCAAAATGTCAAAAAATTACCATTCAGAAAATGGGGTTATTTTTACCCTTAACTCCTCCCGTATGATACGCCTCTGATTAAAATTATGAAATTCTGAATTCAGAATCAGATTCAGCGTCAAAAGTTTACCCATCGTACCTAATTTCGTAATTTTGTTATGAATGGTTTCGAGAATATCGAGGGAAAACCGTCTTCAGGATGCCCCATGCAAAGGAGCGTAGCTCCCTTAGGAAGTATTTCCGGACCCATGTTCATATAACATTTTCTTTCTATTTTTCGGAGTACTATTCGTGGTTAAAGTTTGTTAACATACTTAATTAACACCCTGTATAGTATTTTTATGACACACCTTCTTGATTTGAGTTTTAAACTATTCTAAAGCACAGAGCATGTCTCTCAAGAAGGAAGTCTTGGGGTATTGCTATGGGTATGGATAAAAGCCATCTATTAAAAAAAGAGAATCTACAAAAATGGTCTTTGCACCGATTCAAGTTTCTGTACATGTGTTGAATAGTGAGGAATCCAACCTCGTACAATGGATGCTAGAAAGGACCACATAACTCCGAAATATATCTTTAAGAAGAAATTCGAAACTATAATAAGAGATCGAGAACTCTGTGAAGTAAACAACCTGCATCGGGAAATAAATAGTCTGGTACACAGATGGATCAAAGACCGAGCAAGGCACAGGAGCGGATATCTTTGGAAGAGGAACTAGATAGAGCATTCCGCTTGAAAATACGCTTCGGTATTTCAGTCAGAAGTGTACGCCATCCTGCACTGTGCAAGGATAAATAATGAGCGATCCTACAGAAACAAGAGTATCGCAATGCTTACAGACAGTCAGGCTACACTTAGGGCACTAAAAGGGCCCAAAGTTACGTCTGCTCTAGTTTGGAAATGCCTACAAGAACTGGGAAGGCTGGCAGAATACAACAAAGTAACTTTGGAATGGGTGCCACGACACTCAGGCATAAGGGGCAATGAAAGGGCGGACGAGCTAGCAAGACTAGGCTCGTCTGCTCTATACATTGGAGCAGAACCCGCCCTGGGGGTGCCTAAAAGCACAATCAGACACCAGGTCGGAGAACGGATGAAACATCAGCACAAGGAGCAGTGGAACTTGTTGCCAGGATGTGTTCACAGAAAAACATTCATTAAAGCTCCATGCAAGAAAACAGCTGAAACACTTCTCTCCTTGAGTAGGAATCAGCTCTGAATAACGACGGGTCTCCTCACAGGACATTGATGTGGCCTGAAGGAACATCTGAATAAAAAGGGACTCTACAATGGAGACCTCAACTGCAGACTGTGTGCAAGAGGAACTGAGTCAACCCTACATGTGCTCTATGAGTGCGAAGCGCTAGATCACAAAAAACAACAGCTCTTTGGGAAGACCAAGCTAGAACCAATGGAGTACAGCTCAGCACCAGGACGAGTAGGAAAACTGCAGGGATCTAGATTGCTGGAGTCGATACTGTAAATGAGAGGAGTTATAATACAATAGGCCTTAAGGCTTCAGTATTGATGGGGACAGTAAGGTCGGACGGCTCTTGGAAAACAAAACCTCGAAAGGCACCTATATTGAATAATAAACCTGAATTTCATCAAAAATATGTGTTTCTTTCTGATCAGCCGATAGATATTGGAAGTTTTTTCATCTGTAACTTCCATAAAAATAATTCTTAAACAGCAAATATATTAAGAGATTTTCTGTTCATTCGTAACTGTTTAAATGCCTATAACAGTTTCTTCCAACCCTATAATCAAAGGTCGTTAACACCCCCAAGCTGGTATTTTACGAAAAATATTGCTTTTTAACAACAGTGGCAATAGGAACCCTGCATTTTATGGTGCTACCTATGAATAGTCGTAAAATTGGGTTAAGTGAACATTTTTTTCAGGGGTGCCTCGACCTACTTAACCTTTTCAAGTTTTCAGGAGATTCCTAGAATCGCAAGCCTTTGGAAAATAAAGAATCCTCTAGTTATTTCCACGATAATGAACTGATAGAGTTTTATACATGGCAGTGTTTTAGTTAAAATAGTTTTTCTTTCAGCACTAATAGCCTCTGTCTTTACAGTTCAATATATCTGCACAGTATTCATGCAGATACAAACCATTTCAGGCAATTATTTAACTACTATATACTATGTTTTATCAGCAGCTTCTCAGGAAGAACTAGTAGCTCTATTTTAATGTTTACATCTTAGAACAACATAGTGCAGCGTATGGTCTTGGTATTAACTACAATAAGACCAAGGTTATGATCGTAGATAGAGAGCATAATAATCATCGAGAAATAAAGTCAATAGGCCTTGTGAAGTAGTTCAAAGTTTTGTATACCTTGGTTCTTTGATCGACAATTCGGGTAGCTGTGAAAATGAGATTCGACGGCGCATTCAACAGGCACGTGTGGCCATGGCAAAGCTTAATAAAGTATGGCGTGACCATAACATCACTAAAGCTACAAAAAATGTCGCTGGTTCAGTACCTTGTGTTCTCCATATTTTTGTATGCCTCGGAAACTTGACTGTTAAAAAGGCAGATCGAGCTCGCATAGATGCTTTTGAAATGTGGTCATGGAGGAGAAAGCTGAGAGTTCATTATACCGCCCATCGAACTAACGTTTCCATACTGGATGAGCTCGGTAATCTAAAGAGACTATCCTCCATTGTGTCGACGAGAATACTTACATTCTCCGGACATATACACAGAGGCGATAATATGGAGAAAGTTGTAGTTCAGGGTCATGCCCTAAGTGGGCGGCGCCGTGGCCGTCTCCCTACACGCTGGGTGGATACGACGAAACAGTTGCTGGATATGAGTATCAAGAGCGCTACTAAACTGACAGTAAACCGCAAACGATGGCGAGCTACAGTTCTCAAAACTATTGATAATAATAGTGTCGGCAATACTCTAGCTGCGACTTAATGCATTTTACGAGTTCACAACATGTCTGTTAAGACATTGTGACTACGATAATGTTTTATCAATTTGTATCCTTTAAGTACCTGTAGCTCTTGAATGAATCACTTCAGACCCCAAGTGTGCTAGTTTGTTGGAATTGTTTTATCGGTAGGAACACAGAAAGGGGGTGTCTCATTCATAATTATGAATTGGATCTCACGTGACGAAAAACAAATACCTCATTGGGTAACGCAATGACAAGAAAAGACACAACATTTGCTCTAACTTACACCCCCAAAATTATAATTCTCTACTACTGCCCAGTTCCGACATATTGCTTGTCTTAATCGTCGTGGAACACCCTGTATATGTAGGTGGTGTACAGAATACACCAGGCGTGTACTTAAGTTTTAAGACAAGGCTCGTGTAGTTAAAGGTTAAAGCTTTGCGCTCTCATAGAAAGACCCTTTATCTTGTATAAGTACCGCTACAAGCAATGCCGTCACGTCAAACCTACATAAGTGTTTTTCATATACTGCTTGTATAAATAAAATCGATGCAAAGTCCATCAGGATTTTTTAATTATTTTTTGTGTGCCTTCTTGGTTAATTTCATTATGAAAATAAATTAGTCATTTAATTTTCATCACAAAAATAATTTATTTCTTGTCGGCCTCAGGCAATTAAAAGATCATTAGAGCAGTAATAATGACATTTAGGAACCATAACTCAATTTGAGAGGTAGGAGATTTTTCTGATTTTTCTACTTTATGTGAATTGCTTCAGGAGATGAATAAAGTTTTATGTAAGAAAAGATATATGAATACGAAGGGTGAGCAAAATGTATGCTTTTAATGGGAATAAAAAGATACCTCCCGATAAAACAATTCCAACAAACTAGCACTCTTGGTGTCTAAAGTGATTAATTAAAGACCTACAGGTACTTAAAGGATTGTACCATTACCATTGTGAAACTACCAAAATAATTTACCTGTAGGGGAACATGCTATAATCAATGGTATAGTGGTAGCATCCTTTAAGTCACGAATATACAGGGTGTCCTATTAAAATTTTTGAATCGGACGTAACGTGACCAAAAGCAAATATCTTAATGGGTGACACAATAATAAGAAAAGATACTATATCTGCTCTAATATATACCCCCAAAGTTTTAATTCGCTACTAGTGCCCAGTTCCGATATATTGCTTGTCTTAATCGTCGTGGGACACCCTGTATATACGTAAAAACTCACCAAAAATGGCTGTTAAAATTGTTTATTATATATAGAAAAAGCGGTATTTGCGAAACTGCATGGTAATAACTTGTGCATATCTGTTAAATTGAAAATAGAAGCGTTTGACGAAATTGAATTTTTTAAGAAATCACATTTCATCATAGGTTACTCTCTGTTTCGTGTTGTCTCGAAGACCAGACAGTGACTTTCTAAAACGCTGCGATCAAAAAATTATTGCTATCGTTCAGATATATGTATACACGTAACTGACATAAGTTTTATAATCATTGAACCCATGATACCTTGCATGATACATAATTATTACACGTATGATAAGAATGTTTGAATAATCATGAGATTATTTATGTTCTTTTATAAGGAATACCTCCTTCGATGTGAATAATAATACCAATATTACCAATCCATTGTCTTTTGTACAAATAATGTGCTACGGTTTTTAATATGACTGGTAAATCTGAGTTTCATGTCACTGGTTACTCCAAGAACCTGGACCTCGTTTACTGGATGCGCTCTTTCAAGTCTTTCAGAGTTCAAAGCCAATTTTTACCGCCTGTGCCAGTTGGGATTGATTGCTTGTGTATCAGTTTTCATCTGAAGACGAGTTTTGTTTATGGCCATCCTTCCACAAAGGCTGAAATGAAAGCCTATGGCGCTGTACAAGCGCCGCGAGATTATAAGTGTCGGTGTACGTTAGATTTGAAACGCTGCAGGTTGTAGTCCACCTCGACCTGGTAAGGATGAGCTCGCAGAGCCTCTCTAGTGTTCTTCGTTCGGACGGCCTTTGGTATTATTATCTGGGAGAGCTCACTCGAACGTCTTCCGTGATAGAATCTGTAAAACAGGGTTAGGTCAGCCACCGTTCTTCGATGTTCCAGACTGTGGAGGTCCCCTGTGAGGCTAGGCGTACCGATTAATCTAATTGCCCTCTTCTGGATAGTGCACACAGAAAAATCTGTCGTTCTGTCAAAGACTTACGCTTGGATTCAGTGGGACGTTACACTCAGCATTCCTCAAATACAGCGACGTTTTCTCCAATAGGAAGTGGATAGTTGGTAGCGAATTATATCGTATTGTCGATTCAACTACAAGATGTCACTGGATTCCAATGAATAATTCAATCGCAGCCTGTCGTTGAATCGAATCTGTGTTCGGTAATTGATTCTAAACTACTTTCTTTTCCTTCGACCAACAGATTTTATTGCGAGGACAGCTGATTGCTTCGTTTGGATGTTTAATGGTGTGATTTTGTGAGAAGTTATAAGGAGCATGATATAAGAATTAGACAAGCCTGCACCAGTTGTTGCATTATTACCTGAAATATAACTGTCTGACTAATCTAAATACCTACATTCAAATGTGGGTGTTAGTTCTTCTAAGTCCCCATTTCTCAGTAGGTCCTCCATTTGATATATAACTGGACACATCTAAATCACACAATTGCTGATTCAAAACGCAAAACCACGAGATGACACAACACGGCTAACACCGAAACAACACAACGGAACAACTTCGTCCATGTTGACGAGTTCGCGGCGATAGTAGCACTGAGATCATCCCCCTATTCTTTATTCTTACCTTCATTGAATCGGGACATCAGTCCCGCCGAATACTGATTATAGTTCAGCGAACGACAAGGGCCATTGAAACAAATGTAATTTTTATCAGATGAATTATCACGAACTGCTGTTGCAGTAATAATTTTTGTACATTGAACAGATTGTATGCTTTGCTTAAATGAAACATAGGGTAAATTTCGAAAACAAAAGGATGTTTTGATTGCATTATATGTCAATACTGGTATTAGAAAGATTATACATATCGTTATAACGAATATAAAATTATTTTGAATTTTTTGGCGTACCTGTGATTACTTCGAATATAAGGATTGAATTCTTTCAATGAAGTGGATTTGAAACAACTGTAAATATATTTAAAGTGTTGAAAAAACATCCAAATACTAACAATTAATTGGAAACGCAACAGCATTTTTTTCTGTGTGTCCAGAAGCTTAAGAAGTGCTTCGGAGCGCATCCCCTCACATGGGAGCAATACTCCAACTATGGTCAGATCTGTGCCTTGTAGAGCAGCACTAGTTGTTCTGTTGTGGCTTCTGGGATGCCGTTTTAGCAATACTGACGACGTGGTCGTGCCAGGACATGTTATTTTTGATCCCCAGAAGCTTGACGGAAGGTGACTCGACTATTGGGTGACCCTCCATTTCCACAGCTGGTAAGCCAACGTGAGAGTTTTTTGTCGGTGTTGTTACCTGAGTTTTCTGTACGTTAGACTTTATTTACGAATCCCCACTCGACAATTGTTTTGATATCAGCGTTGATCTGTGAGGCATGCTGCTGTCGCTGACGTACCGTCTCCTGGGATGATAGTGGCTTGCCTGGTTCCATGCACGACACTAATGTACTGTCATCTGCGAAGCTGTAGATTGGATTGGATGTTATTTCCAGCAGCTCGCTGATATACAGCAGAAACAGTATATGGGATAAAGATAGTGAATCAATTGAAACGTTGCGATACTGATTCAGAAATTGAGATAAGCAGGGAGGGTGATACATAATATTGTTACAAGTCTTTAGTCCGATTGGGCAAAGAAACACTTGGTACGGATTTCACTATTTATTTTCACTAACTATGTACACTACGCCCAGCCTAATACTTAACAGTCTAATTTATCTAAAGTCACTACACTAATTTATGTTGGTCCTTAACTGCACTAATTTATATCACAGTTCATTTATTTCGCGCGCGCCACTGGTACGTCGCGAACTACTGCACTGCACTGATTCTTGATTTAACTGTTTCATCTCTCGTGCGACGGCGATTTTATGCTAGGCGGCGCCATCTCTTGATTGTTCTCGAGAGCTTGCGGTCATAAGACAAGAATCGAGAAGTAGGTTTTCTAGATCTCACGAGATGGCATGCAGGGCCGGCCTGGCACAATATATACAACTTTCAATCGTTTTCTGTTTGTTTCAGGTCAAGGACGAGTAAATCAACTAGGCGGAGTGTTCATAAACGGTCGCCCTCTTCCAAACCACATAAGACTGAAAATCGTTGAAATGGCTGCGGCTGGAGTTCGACCGTGTGTCATCTCGAGGCAACTGAGAGTGTCTCATGGCTGTGTTAGCAAGATATTAAATCGTTACCAGGTAAACAATTCGATATCCCATACCATTCCACTTTTTTCGTTTGAATAATATGCTAATTTTTTCATAACCAAGCAAACCCGCGGGTACGTTTAGGTAATTGAAAATTGAGAAGGTCATCAACCTCACACCGATGAGTATGTGGCTGGAGGTGGCGCCTTAAGATCGGGTCACCGATTAGTTGAATTAACCCGATCACAGGAAACAGTGATCCTGACGATCGGAAAGCGATCTAGGATTAGTTAAAAATAGGGCCAGTTCACTCCTGTACGGTAAGTGATCCCGGTTGGGTTATTCAGATCAGTAGCTTCTTTCTTCATCATCATTATAGTCACAATGTCTTGACAGACATGTTGTGAACTCGTAAAATGCATTCAGTCGGAGCTAGAGTATTGCAGACACGAATATTATCGATAGTTTTGAACGCTGTGCTCGCCATCGTTCGCGATTTACTGTCAGTTCAATGGCGCTCTTGATACTCATATCCAGCAACGTTTCGTCGTATCCACCCAGCGTGTAGGGGCATGACCCTGAACTACAAGTTTCTCCATATTATCGCTAAACGGAAAAGCAACGGGTCCGGACGAAGTCCACATAGAAATGCTAAAACTGTTAGAAGAAGAAAATTTGCTGCCACTGTTCCAGTTACTACAGAAAGTTTATGCAACAGGTAATATTCCAAAAGACTGGCTTACCTCTATATTTATTCCCCTCCCTAAAAAATCTAAAGCCAAGAAATGTGATGAGTTCCGGCTAATAAGCTTGATGAGCCAAGTGCTTAAGATCCTACTTAAAATTATACAAGCTAGAATCTACCACAAATGTGAAGCCGATCAAAGCGATACGCAATTTGGATTTCGCGAAGGATTAGGAACAAGGGAAGCACTAGCCAGTTTATCAATCCTCTTCCAGAAATGTCGAGACATGAGGAAAGATGTATATGCCTGTTTCATAGACTACGAGAAAGCTTTCGATCGAGTAGATCACACCGTCCTTATGTCATTACTGCAGAAAAAAGGGTTAGACGAACAAGACATCGAGTTCATTCGAAAGCTTTATTGGAAACAAGAAGCAACGGTGAGATATGGACAAGCAACATCAGAACCGGTGTGTATAGAAAAGGGGGTACGACAGGGTTGTGTGTTATCGCCAATACTATTTAATATGTACTCTGAGCACATATTCAATCTAGCAATAGGCGATGAGGAAGACGGCATAAAAATCAACGGTAGGATATTGAACAAAATACGTTATGCAGACGACACGGTTATCATTGCGGACAGTCCAGAGGCCCTTCAACGCCTAATCAACAAAGTTGTAGAGGTAGGAGATCAGCTAGGCATGAGAATTAATGTCACAAAAACTAAAGTAATGGCGATAACAAGATCTCCAAACCCTCAACTGAACATAAACATATATGACACCGCAATAGAGAAAGTTGAGAAATTCAAATATCTTGGCAGCTGCATAACGACAAATATAGACCCTGACGTAGAAGTAAGATCACGCATAGAACAAGCCAGAGCCACATTCCTAAAGATGAAAAACCTGTTATGTAACCCAACCTTGAACTTAAACCTAAGATACCGTTTTGTAAAGGCATACGTGCACTCAGTTCTCTTATATGGAGCAGAAACATGGACATTAAAAGTGGATACCATGAACAGACTTGAAGCTTTTGAAATGTGGACCTTCCGTAGGTTATTAAAAATATCATGGACTCAACACATATCTAACGATGAAGTGCTTAGACGTATGAGAAGGGAAAGAGAGTTACTTACTACAATAAAACGAAGAAAGACTGCTTATCTGGGCCACATATACCGGAACAACAAGTATGATATACTAAAACTAATAATAGAAGGAAAAATCGAAGGTAAACGTGGTCCTGGTCGCAGACAACATTCATGGTTAAAAAACATACGCGATTGGACTGGTATGAACACATCATCTTTAATTCGTACCACTCAAGACCGAAATAAGTACGCCGAAATTGTCGCCAACCTTCATTAAATGGAGATGGCACCTGAAGAAGAAGAAGATCGCTTCTGTGAATATGTCCGAAGAATGTAAGCATTCTCGTCGACGCAATGGAGGATAGTCTCTCTGGATTACAGAGCTCATCCAGTATGGAAACGTTAGTTCGATGAGCGGTATAAGGAACTCAGCATTCTCCTTCACGTCCACATTTCAAAAGCATATATACGAGCTCGATCTGCCTTTTTACCAGTCCAAGTTTCCGAGGCATACAAAAATATGGAGAACACAAGAGACTGAACCAGCGACATTTTGGTAGCTTTAGTGATGTTACGGTCACGCCATATTTTAGTAAGCTTTGCCATGGCCATCCGTGCCTGTTGAATGCGCCGTCGAATCTCATTTTCACAGCTACCCGAATTGTTGATCAAAGAACCGAGGTACACAAAACTATGAACTACCTCACAACGGCGTATTGACTTTATTGCTCGATGATTGTCATGCTCTCTATCTACGATAATAACCTTGGTCTTGTTGTAGTTAATACCAAGACCATACGCTGCACTGTGTTGTTCTAAGATGTTTAATAGTGCTACTAGTCCTTCCTGAGAAGCGGCAATAAGGGTTGTATCGCCAGCAAATCTTAAGTTGGATATTTTGCTTCCGCCAATAGTTATACCGCCATTCCAGTTGTCCAATACCTGTCTCATCACAAATTCAGAGTAAACGTTAAATAACATCGGAGATAATACGCATCCCTGACGAACTCCTTTTCTGGTTGCTGTTTGACCAGACAGCCATACCAAAGCACGTTAGGTACACCGTTGTGGGACTGATTACCCTGGTGTAAACGCATGGCATTGAATATGAAAGATCTTTGAAAAATCAGACGCCATAACTCTCACATTACCAAGCAATAAACTGACTTTTTCTTTGCAAAATTGCGGCACACACACCTGGTGTTACGGTCAGCGTTGTAAAGAAAAGAAAAAATAGAGCGATAAAATCCCAGTTGGAATTTTATGCGAGCGTAACAAGTCGTCGGTGTAGTGCGTCTGCAAACATAAATATCGCCTCTTTTATTGCCATTATTTCGTTACATTTCATTTACCGAACAGTAAAAACGATAAAAAGATTAATTAAACATTATCGTCGGCGCCCATTAAAAGTGTCATGGGACATTGGAAACATATCAGCAGATTTCTACGAAACAACAAACTATACTTGTGGTCTTAGTTTCTACCTTCTGGGTGTTATTTGATTTCTTTTCTGCTTTTGCTTCGTTAAGGCGGAGATACACAGGCCTGTAAAACGGAATAGTAGCTTGCATGCAAGTTATAGGCATGTGCAAGTAACTAGCACACTGTGGATACATTTGCAAGTCAAACTTGCATGCAATTTGCGCTCTTGCATGCTAGTTTCTCCAAGACGTATACATATGCCAGTTCACAAAACAGACAGTGCGTGTCAGTTGCTTTTGATTTTCTGCAATGGAAGACATCCGAGGTGAATTAAATACTATCATGTTGCATTTAGGTGTAAAATGTGTGGCTAAGTTAATAAGATAAAGAAAGAAAAGAAGAAGACAGATTTGGGTGAAAAATTGGATTAGTAGAAGGGAAAATTTTGGAGCAAGTAGCTGTCTTCTTCCAGAAATGCGACAAGAAGATGAAGGTGGTTACAGAAACCATTTAAGAATGCTTCCAGAACAATTTGACGAATTATTATCAAAAATTGTCGACAACATTAAAAAAAATGATACCCATATGCGAAATGCAGCTACAAGCATGCCTTTAGCTGTCACGTACGTTCACACGTGCCGGTTTTACAGCCCCCCGCGCCCCTCTTTCAGCGTGCATGCCAGTAAATCAAATGTTGTGCTATCTACTTGCATGCCAGATAGAGGCATGCCAGTTAGCGTATACACATGACAGTAGGTGGCACATGCAAGGAGCTGTTATGCCAGTGTGCCAGCTACAGGCATGTGTATCTCCGCCTTTAGATTCAACGAATTCGAATAGGTCAGAGTAATCTTTTTTGTATAACTGAGCGGACAGCCTAGGCAGAGCCTAAATACCAGAGTACCGCAGCTGCTGTGAAAGGGTTATGTTAGGGGAAGTTTGTTAACGCGGGACTTGAATGGTCCAATACCCGTAGGCCCAATAAATATACATCTCCTGGCAGTCCATTCCAAACCTTGGACACCCTGGGAATAAATGTGCGGTTGTACGACTCTATTCTTGATGTATGAGGAACGACCGCCTTAGGATGAGATGCAGCGGTTGTGCGAGTGCATCTGATAGGAGCGGTGAGTGGCGGAACGATAGAGGATAGCTCTGAGGAGCAGATTCTGTTTTAAAATCGGTAGAAGAGTGAGAGGTCACCACAGCACTCCGGAAACTGGTTCGTGGAATAGGGATCTCGACCTGGTAAGGATTAGCTCGCGGAGCCTCTCTAATGTTCCTCATTTGGACGGCCTTTGGTGTTATTAACTGGGAGAGCTCACTATAATATCTTTCGTGATATAATCCGTACAGGGACAGGTCAGCCACTCTTCTTTGATGTTCTAGGCTGTGGAGGTCCTTTGTGAGGTTAGGCGTACCTATTAGTCCAATTGCTCTCTTCTGGATAGTGTCCAGAAGCTTCACAGAGTGCTTAGGAGCGCATCCTCACACATGGTAGCAATACTCCAGCGATGGTCGCATCTGTGCCTTGTAGAGCAGCAGTAGTTGCTCTGGTGTATACAGCTTCCTACAGCGGAACAAAACTCCAAGCTTCTGGGATGCCGTTTTAGCAATACTGACGACGTGGTCGTGCCAGGACATGTTATTGTTGATGTTGATTCCCAAAAGTTTGGCGAAAGGTGATTCGACTATGAGGTCCATTTCCACAGTTGATAAGTCAACGTGAGGCTTCTTTGTCAGTGTTGTTGCCTGAGTTTTCTGTACGATAAACTGTACTTTATTCACTAATCGCTACTCGACAATTGTTTTGATATCTCCGTAGATCTGTGAGGCCTGTTGCTGTCGCCGACGTACCGTCTCCTGGGATGATAGTGGCTTGCCTGGTTCCATGCACGATATTAATGTACTGTCGTCTGCGAAGCTGTAGATTAGATGTTATTTCCAGCAGCTCGTTGATGTACAGCAGAAACAGTGCAGGGGATAGGACAGATCCCTGAGGAACAAACAGAAATCGGTCGTTCAAGAAGCTATTCAGCCTCTGGCGCAAACCAGGTAGCAGTCCATAGGCAGCAAGCTTGACCAGAAGTCTCTCATGCCACAATCTATCGAAGACTTTCGATATGTCAAGTGCAACGACACGGGATTCGCCATGATTCTCAATTCCTCTGTTCCACAAGTGAGTGACGTAGACCAGGAGGTCTTACCGTGGCTTTATATGCCTTGAGGAAGTTAGATGGTGAGAAGTACTTGACGCAACGTTCTCGTGCCAGATCAGATTTTCTGTGGTGTTGACTCCTAAGCCCTAAGAGCTTGAATGACTCTTTGGCAGAGTTCATTACAAGCGGGTGCTGGCTTGGAAACTTCTTATTTGATAGCGTACGATATTGGATCTTGAAAGCTTTAAATTTTAACATATTCTTGAGCCCCCAAGCGGTAATGGTATCGAGATCCTTTGAAAGCGAAGATCCGCCAAAACTGTGGATTGCGTTTGCAATACTAGAGAGTAGAACATTGATATGAAGCAGAAACAATATCGGAGCCAATACTGATCCCTGTGGAACCCCAGCGTTGATGTTACGGAAGGAAGAGGAAAAGCCGTCTACCTTGACAGCGATTTTTCGACCAAAGAGGAAGGCTGCGAGCCAACCGCAAAGCTTCACAGAAAGGCCGTAGAACGGAAGCTTGTTCAGGAGAGCTGCATGCCACAGTTGATCGAAAGCCTTTGAAATATCGAGGGCAACAATAAGATCCTCGCCAAACAAATGGATGAACCAGGAGATCCCCAGTTGATTTTTGATGTCAGAATCCATATTGACTGCCATTGATTAAGGACCGGTTGTACAAATTCCGGTTTAACTCAAGCTTAATTAAACCTAAACTAAAGTTTATAGGCTTAACGTTGACATCCTTTGTACAATCGTCGGCTTAGTTAAACTTGGTTGATAATAAAATTCACTGCGGTTGGCCCTAATGAATCAATGCTTAGGTACTGTTATAATTACCTAAAAAAATAATTTCTGGTTTGTGTCACATTCTGGCAACCGCCGTTTCTGTCACTATTTTTTTATTTCCTCTCTTTGTTGAATTAGACACAAATCTTTGCTAATAAAGTGACAGGCAATTTTCGTAAATGCGCAGAAATCATAAGGTTAGAAAAGAAGAAGAAGTTTCCTGCTTGACACATCATGTGATTTGTATGTAAACAACAGCTATGCTCGGGTTTATCTTCGGTTTACTGTAAGCTCGTGTTAAGTTTGGAGTGGGGTGCTTAGCCAGCATTGTACAACGGCGAAGCTTAAGCTTGCATTGTACAATCGACCCTAAGTGATGGAGCTCGAGGTATTTCATGAGCTCTTGGCTGACGCAATTTTTTGTAAAATTGTGAGAAACATTAAAAAAATCGTGAATTTCACATTTTCAGGAGACGGGTTCAATTCGACCAGGCGTGATAGGCGGTTCGAAACCTCGTGTTGCCACTCCAGAAGTAGAGAGCCGGATAGAGCAGTACAAACGCGAGAACCCGTCCATCTTCAGTTGGGAGATCAGGGACCGGTTGGTGAAAGAAGGGATCTGCGATAGGAGCACGGCCCCTAGCGTATCGGCCATTTCCAGGTTGCTCAGGGGCAAAGGTGGTGATTGCGACGGAGACGGTAAGTTGCATGTCGGAATACAAATATATTTAGATCTGATTTTACTATATTCAATTCCCTTTGCGTTTATTATAGTATATACAGGGTGTCCAGTTAGTGTGTAATTCTTCGATATCTCGCAAGGTATACCTAATTTTGTAGCTACAGGGTCTTTTTGGCAGAATTTTAAGTTACGACAACTTGAAGGTCATTTTACTTTGTTTTTTTAAATATAACACCCTGTATTTTTTATTTTAAATCGAAATATCTACTAATACCCTATCTCGCCTTGTAATATTTTTTTTCCGCGTTTGCGACGTTGCCAAGTTATAAATTATTTTTCCAAATTTTTAAACAATTATCCCCGATTTTGATTTATTTTAAATACAATCCTCTACTTTTTTATACTGCAAGACCAGTAAGAATGGCTTCAAAGTGATCTAATAGTGAATTTTTCTAGCTCAAGTTAAAATTTACAAAGTAAATTGAGTGTTCATTAGCAATTGTGCTTCCAATAAGGGACATAAACAAAAGTGGGTGAACGGTATTCCTCGTATGGGCTGGTTATATTTATAAAAATCAAGACAATACTTTACAAACATTTCAAAGGATAAGACCTATTTTAGAGCACAATGTGGTACCTACAATGTTTTCTGGACCTCCCAAATATCACAGAAAAATACAGTCAATAGAACTCATCTGGGCAAGCCAACGAGGACATGCATCTGGGCATACCTATGAAAAGATTTTATAGTGAAAGGGAATCAAGACCAGCAAGAATGGCTTCACAGTGACCTAATAGTGAATTTTTCCAGCTCAAGTGACAATTTACAAAGTAAATTGAGTGTTCATTTAAGTGGAAGTGGAAGTGGCAGCAGGAAACAGGTTGCTTTATTTTTATTCTGTAGTGTCTGACTATGATGAACCAGACATCAGATGTAAGTGGTATTAGTAGTAGTAGTTCTAAAAAGCATTTTTTTCTTGATTTATTAACCCAGATGAACTCTAATTCATATAAAATGTAATAATTATTCTGAAACTATAGGCCCACTATTTGACAGCTAAGCCACGTTGCCACATCTAAGGCTCCGGCCTAGTGTAGAGTCGGCCATGGTTGATATCGCTGATATCAGTGTCCCCTCATATAGGCAAGCCTCCCCGCTTGACGTAGATTGATTGCGTTTTCCGGGAACGGCGTGACACGAAGCCGAGCGAAAAACCGCGCGGCCAGAACTTAATAGAAACCAACTTCTGGCATCAGCGTTATTCCATAATAATTACAGACCGTGGTGTGGTGTGGCAGCAAAGGCAGCAACATCACAGCATAAAGAGTAAACCAGCAGCGAAACTCAAGCCGAATCTTTCAGGAGGTTTTGATAACCTTGAATCCTTCGGGTCTTACTTCACTTCGACCCGTCGCGTTCGTTTTACTTCCCACACCGATAGGTGAGGGGAGTATTGTGATCGCGAAAATTTTCGATTTTGAAATAATACGCTTTTTGGGCGTTTCATGATGTCTACATAACGAAAATCCACGTCACTCATTTCCGTCGGTCTGTCTGTCTGTCGCGTTTTTCTACCCTCGTAATCTCAGTAACCGCTGCATGGATTTTGATGAAATTTGGGGCAGCGATATGCTGTGGGTTCCTAGTAGGTAATGCTGCTAAAATTTTGAAAATCGGTGCATTGGCGGCGGAGTAATTGCAAAAAACAAAAAAAAATAGATATTCCTCAAACTTCGTTTTTAGGCGTTTCAGGAGTTCCTGATCATTTTCTACTTTTTTTGGGTGGGGGTGAATTTGGGGTGGTTGGGGGGTGGAGGGTTGTAAAACTGAAAAATTGGTTGTGTTCATAATGGGCTGTCCAATGACCTGTGAATGAAAGACCGAGTGGCATAATCCACCTTTTTAGGTCCATCCAAACATTGCTTCGCCTATAATAGAAACCAAGGGACTTAGAATTTGTGATGTATACATACGAGTATTGTTTTAGATCGTTCTATATTGCTTAACGCGAAAATGATTGAATGGATTTTAATGAAATGCTGACACAGCATTACTACCGCGGCGAGGATGGAAAACGCGTTTGTTTTGGAAAAATCGTGTCAGTGGTGGCGCAGCAATAATAAGAACACCAAAAATATAAAAACAGCTCAAACTTTGTTTTTAGGCGTTTTAGGGGTTTCTGATTATTTTCTACTTTTTTTTGGGTAGGGGTGCATTTGGGGTGGTTGGGGGCTGGGGGGTTGTAAAACTAAAAAGTTTGTTGTATTCATAATAGTGTGTCCATTGACCTATGGAAAAAATACCTAGCGGCATATTCTTTTTTTAAGTTCATCTGAACATTGGCTTGCCTATTACAGAAACCATGCGGGACTTAGAATTTTGTGATGTTTACATATACAAGTGTTGCTTAATTTTGTTCTATGTATATTGCGTAAAGCGAAAATGATTGAATTGATTTTAATGAAATTTCGACACAGGAATTCTATCTCGGCGAGAATGGAAAACACGTCAGTTTCTAGAAAATCGTGTCAGTGGCGGCGTAACAATAATCAAAAAACTAAAAATATAGAAACAGCTCATACTTCGTTTTTAGACGGTTTGTAGGCTCCTGAGCGTTTCGCATCGCATGCAGAATCAAAACTGTGGCGTCCTAGTTCCTAAGGAGAGAGACGCAATAAACTATTTACCAGAGTTTTTGTGTTGGGTGTTTTTTTGCGGGAAAATGGGCGATGAGTTGGTTGCAAGGGATTTCAGACTATAACTTCATGCTATGGGAAAATAATGAACTGGTATCATCGTAATGTGTGGGAAGTACTGAGTCAATCAACTTGACTCC